>JAOTAX010000007.1:25503327-25514236 GCA_025629825.1 Erythroxylum guanchezii
ACGACCACCACCACACCCCCAACAACCGCCCAACACCACCCACCAGCCCACCACCGCCCTCCCAATGCCAGACTTGAAAAACTGAAATAGATTTTTTATTTTTGGGGTGTGTTTTTTGCTTTTAAATTTGAAAAATCAATTCATTGTATTTGGTTATTTGTGTATGTTTTGTGATGGAAATTGTTGGAAATTATTGGTATGTTTTGTGATTAAAATTATTGGAAATTATTGGAATAAAATTTGTTGGAAATTAATGGAAATGAAAATTGTTTATGTATGTTGAAAAATAAATTCATTATATTTGGTTATTTGTGTATGTTTTGTGATGGAAATTGTTGAAAATTATTGGAAATGAAAATTGTTTATGTATGTTTTTGTAATTGTTGAATGGAAATTGTTGGAAATGAATTTGTGATGGTTGAAATTGTTGGTTGTTGGAAATGAATTTGTTAGTTGTTGGAAAGAAAATTGTTGGAAATGAATTTGTGATGGTTGAAATTGTTGGTTGTTGGAAATGAAATTTTTAGTTGTTGGAAAGAAAATTGTTGGAAATTTGGAAATAGAAATCATTTATATATGTTTTGTGATGTTTGAAATTTTGAATTGAAATTGTTCAAAATTGTTGGAAATGGAATTATTGAAAATTATTGGGAATGGAAAATGTTAGAAATGGAATTTGTTCATGTATGTTTTGTAATGGTTGAATTGAAATTGTTGGAAAATGTTATAAATGAAATTGTTGAAATTAAAAAATGAAAATTGTTAGAAATTGTTGAAAATTGAAATTATTTATGTATATTTCATTATTTTGTGAATTGTGAATTTGTGATGATTGAAATTGTTGGTTGTTGGAAATGAAATTGTTGGAAATTTGGAAATGGAAATTGTTTATGTATGTTTTGTAATGGTTGAATTGAAATTGTTGGAAAATGTTATAAATTAAATTATTGGAAATTTTTGAAATTAAGAAACAAAAATTGATAGAAATTGTTGAAAATTGAAATTGTTTATGCATATTTCATTTTTTTTTGGTGAATTGTGAATTTGTGATAGTTGAAATTGTTGGTTGTTGGAAATGAAATTGTTGGAAATTTGGAAATGGAAATTGTTTATGTATGTTTTGTGATGTTTGAAACTTTGAATTAAAATTGTTCAAAGTTGTTGGAAATGGAATTGTTGAAAATTATTGGGAATAAAAAATGTTGGAAATGGAAATTGTTTATATATCTTTTGTAATGGTTGACTTGAAATTGTTGGAAAATATTAGAAATTGTTTATGTCTGATTTGTGATTGTTGGAAATGGAAATTGTTTATGTATGGTTTTATGTAATTATGCTTTTGAATAATTGAATTGTTAGTTTTTTTTTTACTTATGGTGAACTGTGTTCGATGAAATTGGATTGTATATGATGTATGAGTTATATTATATAAGATGCACATGCGTATTCGTGTAATGAAATTATGTGTTCTTTATTTTGATATATGCATTCATTCATTTTTACAGATAAATGGAAGGATGTTCAAGTACTCCTAATCAAACAATTTCAGGAAGATACAGTGATCCAGCTTGGACTCATGCTACATTGGTTTTTGGTATGAGGAACCATACTATTTGCTTGTTTTGTAACAAACATTTGAAAGGTGGAGGAATAACTCGATTAAAGAAGCATTTAGCTGTGGTTAAAGGAAATATGAAATCATGTAAACAAGTAAATCATGATGTGAAGTGACAGATGACAACTTTGGTTGAAGAATTTCAATGTGGGAAAGATAGAAGGGAAATGTTGAATTTTGAAATTGATAGTGGACCTTCATTTGCTAGTTTTCGTAATGATTGTGGAAATGTTAAAGGTGACAGTGGTAGTGATAGTGTTCCATCCCAGGCCTAGCAAGAAGATAAGGTTACACCTGCACCTGATGCTAGGAAAAAAAGAAGGCAGGTGACTAGTTTTTCTACTCCATGAGAAGCGACTCATAATGTTGATATGGCAGTAGCTAGATGGTAGATGATACAGGTTCATCATTCAATGCTTCACAGTCTTACTATTATCAACTTATGGTGGATGCAATAGCCTCTTACGGTTCGGGATATAAAACTCCTTCGATTAATGACTTAAGAGGTAAACGTTAAAGTTGTTTTGTTTCTGAAATTAGAAGTTATTTGGTAGAAAGACAAGTGAATTGGACTACTTATGGATGTTCAATCATGTGTGATTGTTGGACAAATAAGAGACAAAAGCCTATTATTAATTTTTTGGTTTATTCTATAAATGGCTCTATGTTTTTGAAATCTATTGATACATCTGGCCTTATTAGGAATACTGAGACTTTGTTTGTGATATGTGATGAAGTTGTGAATGAAGTAGGGCTAGAAAATATTTTTCAGTTTATTACTGACAATGATTTCGCTTATAAAGCGGCAGGAAAAAGGTTACAGAATACGTATAATTCTTTTTTTGGACTCCTTGTACTGCACATTGTATTGACCTAATGCTGGAGAATATAACGAATCTTAGGTATTTTGCTGTTATTGATGAGACTATGTAGAAAGCAAAAAGGTGACTAAGTTTATCTATATTCATGCATAGGTTTTGAATTTGATAATAGAGGATTTACCAATGGTAGGAAGTTATAAGCTGCTTTTTGGGAATTTTGGATTGTCGATTGCTATTCAACAAAGAACAAAATTTTCTCCACGTATTAGTTGTTTCTTTTTTCTTATTTATTGGAAATTAATTATCACTTTATTTTGTTTGTAACATTACTTTTGTTATCTTATGATTTACAGTATCTTAATGGGATCAATTCGGAAGTGGTGTTCCAGAATTGCAAAGGTTTACAATTCAAATTTTAAGTCAATGTGTGAGGGCAACGAGCTGTGAATGAAACTGAAGCACATTTGAATTCATCTATTCCAAGAAAAGGAATAAATTGGAACACAAGAGATTAAATGACTTGGTATTCGTTCTTTACAATTTAAAGCTTCAGGAAAGGTATGTTATTATTATTATTAATTTCGATATGATTTCTTATAATTTTCTAATAATTAAATTTTATTGTTTACTATGAGTCTTAATAGCACAAGTAGTTCAACATACCTAATATCTATTGATAATATTGATCTTCTTGCTGATTGAGTTTCTAAGGAACCGAATTTGATAGATGTGAATGACTTGGAAGATAACCTTGATTGAGAAAGCATTGACATATCATTTGATACATTGAATTTGAATGATAATGATGATGAGACTTTTCTTAATAATGAAGATTTTGTACCAAATGATAACTGGGTCAATGTAGTTATAGCGGATATCCTCCTGTAGACGATTGAATGAGGTTCCCAGTTTTTGTTTTTCCTCTTTTAATCTTACTTATATTTGATGTATATGTTAAATTATATCTATATAATGTAATTGTAAATGTTTTTGTTACATATTTCACTTTTACTTGGTTAGTTTCTCATCACGAACTCTTGGGGTAAATTGTAATAATTTGAAAGTTAAGGATATTTATTATTATTTTTATTGGATGTTTTGAACTTTTGATGTAATTATTATTTATTATATGATAAAATTGTAATATTTTAAATACTTTATATTATTCTTAATTTTATATTTATATGATGATAATTGTCTTTTTTCACATTAATTGTGGTTATTATTTATATGTAAAACATTTGAAAATTATTGTTATTTCATATTAATTTTGGTTATTATTTATTATTATGATTTTTGAAAACATGGTTGATATAAACTTATAAAGTATACAGTACAACTAGATAATACGACAATAGACTATTTTTCTATTTCTAAAAAAATTCAAGGACCATTTCATAAATTTAAAAAATTATTCGAAACAGTATCCGGTATTGACCGGTACTAGTACAGTACCGTATCAAAACTTAATCCGATACCAAGTCCGATACGATATTCACAACATTTCATAGAAGTCAACAATTGGCTATTAGCAGCTTTATATATATTATATATAAAGCCCAAAAGTAGTTTAGATTTACGTATTTTTCTTACAATTTTTAGTTTTTGTAATTTTTATTTATTTATTTATAAATAATAATATATATTCTATTATTAATATCAATATAATTACACTTTTATTATTAATTATAATTAAATATTAAATGAAACTTAAAAATAAATTTAATTTTTAAACTAATTGAGTAAATAATTTTATTTTCATCTATTATATAATAACTTTAATAAAAATTTATTACATTTTATTAAAACAAATAGATAAACTATGTAATTTTTATTTATAAATTAATATTTATTTATGAATATTTAATATTTTGGAATTTATTGTCTAAAAGACATTTTACATTTAAAATATTTTTATTAAATAGTTGTCAAATGTAAAATTATTTTTATTTATAATAAAATATTTTAAAATTTGTTAATATATTTTTTTATTATTTAGAATTAAATCATTGATTTTTTTAAAAAAATCATTTCATAAATAACTTTTTTAAAATTTTAAAATTTATTTATGTCAAAGATATAAATTTATTTATGTCAAAGATATTTTAAGTTTAAAATATATTAACAAATTTTAAATTATTTTATTTTATTAATTCTTTTTTAAATTTAAACTAATTATATTAATCATAGTTTTATTAGTCATTAATATTGAATAATAATATTAATAATAATATATATTTAGTTAACATAAATCACATTATAACAAAGAAACAAAAGTAGAAAAAATAATTTTTTTATTTTCATGACTATTAAAATTGGAAGAAATTAAAATAAAAAATTCAACCAAACAAAACATTTCACTTTAAACAAAGTTGAAAACAGAATATAAAAAAACTACAGTAAAAAAGGAAAGGGAAAGGCCTAAGTTTTTAGTGGCTCAAATGTCCAAAACCTTCTTTTCAGGTTAATTTGTTAAAGGTTTTGTCAAGCACGCTAATTCACAGATGATGTGTTGTTTTCCCCCCATTTTCAGGTGTGAATTGCTAGCTTGTTGAGATCTCAGTTGTTGAATTAGTAAAATGGTTCAAAGAAGTCATTTGCTGCTTCCAGTTCTTAAAATCTCTTCCCTTGACGCAGGTTTTTTATTCTAAAGCAGTACCTTACAAATGTTTCTGCAGATACATTGCCTCTGCTATCTGTTAAATAAGCAATAAGCAGAAGTCCAAGATAAACAAAAAAAACAACTGTCTGAGGAGTTGAATCTTACAAATTGTGTCTTTTTGAGAAGAAAATGGATTACAACTACCTCATTTCTACACACTCTACTCAGTCAAGAGTCAGAGATGCATCAAGCCCCCAATTTAAACAATCAAGTCGATGCTTTTCCAAAAGAATCTTCTGTTGAGATTTAAGTACAGTTTCTAGGGAAATCACAGTAAAACATGGAAGTAAAGAGGCAGAATTAAATTACAGAGATGAAGGTTCCTCCTTTTTCTCTGGGGGTAGGTACCTACAAAAATGGAAGATTCTTACTTGAACATGGAAGTAAAGAGAAATAAGCTTTTTACTTGAACATGTAAACGTGAAATGGTATATAAAAGGGTTCTATATCTGGAGGAGAAATGAATTCGCAGGATGGGTAGGCCTAAATAAAGAGTCCTTCATGTAGGACCACGAAAGAGGTGTATTTCCGATTCGATTTCTGATTTGCGGCATAAGCATCAAGAAAAAAGTAATCGAATACGAACAAGAAGCACAATCACTCACCCCTGACCCCTGGCCCAACGAGAGAGTTGATACAGTTGTACAGTCTCATTGGAGGCATGGCATGCAAGTAGTAGATAGTTGCGAGGTTGTACCATCCAAGAAAACCTCATGAACAGTAATGAATAAATGCACATAACTGCAGCAAAATAACTAAGAAGATTGAGAACTTTGATCATCCACTAACTAGTCAAGAACACTTGGACCTCTCTTCAACCAGACTGTTCTTACCTCCTGTCATATTTCCCGAAATCATTTCCGGGGGTTTTTTCGTGTCCGCCAACCCCTACAACAAGAACCAAATAAGAAAGCATAAAGTTCCAAATGAAAAAGATGGAATCTTGAAATGACTGTTAAATGAAATAAAATTGAGGAAGTGATCTAGAGTCATCATTGTAAAACATACAGCAGCAACAAAACCCCAGTTGGCAATAGGACCCCAAAAATGACATGTTCTGGGGCCAACAGGACTATTCAGAAATGCTTTGAACGAAGCCATATGTGATGAGCTACTTGAATACCTTCAAAACGAAGTGCAAAGCTATAAGCTTGTATTGAGAGATAGAACAAGCATAGAGTCAAATGCACACTCATGGAGAAGCAAAAACAAATAAGATGAAGTTTTCAGGAAACCAAATAGATCAAACCTTCCAATGGTTAGCACAAAATTCAAAATGCAGGCTGAGATCATGTATAAAGAACCCAAAATTCCTGGCGGACTTCTAGTTTAATCAAGAACAGAAAGAATTATCTTTCCTCCAAAATTCCCACCTTAGTCTACAGAATTGCTCTTTCTTTGGTCCAGTCCTAGTTATCTCAAATAAAGAAACAAGAACAACCTAATTGAACATAAGTAGCAGAAGCTCATCCTTCGATTCTTCACACAAATTTGGCAATCTAGATAAATCCAACATCTACCCTTTTCAAAGATGTATCGATATAGATATTTCAAATATATGTATAACTCAAGCATCTCACGGGGCGTGGGCTTATCTGTGAACAAAAACCCATTTTTGAAACAGTAAATGAATTTGATTTATATCACTTGCGGAATCTCAGCTCATACCTTGAGCCCTTCAATACAAAACCCAGCTTTCTCTGGTTAGATACAACAGAGAGCAAGGGTTTATCTATAAACAAAAACCCATGTTTTGAAACAGTAAACGAATTCGGTTTATATCACTAACGGAGTCAGCTCATACCATGAGCCCCTCAACACAAAACCCAGATTTCTCTGGACAGGTGCAACAACCCTGATAAATATGGGCTTTAAGCTTGTAGGCGGCCCTCTTTCTCGTTGTGTGCGCATGTGAAAGAGATACAGATGGAAGGAAAAAGACATCAACTTTAAGACTCACCTGAACTGGGATCGCCGGAGAGAGATGAAATAGCTATCGCTTCGTGTGTTTGTCTGGTAGTTGGAGCCAGGAGGGAAGAGACTCGAGGTTGAGGAATCAGGTGTTGAGATTTGGTGAGGTCGTCCTTTGGCCAATCAAAAAACGTGTTCTCTTGGTTTTTGTTTACTGGTCTCTGGTTTGGATGCAAAGCCCGCAATCTTCTGATGCAACCACCAAATGGTTGCTCAGTTGCTCTTGACTTTTTCCGTTCTTTATCCCTTTATTTATGCCATTACAATAAAAATGTGTTTTTTTTAATTCATAATTAAGAAGACTGGAATTGAATGAGTTTAAGATCTGATTTTGATTCTTTGATTCGTTTGATTTGAGAAATATTGATTTATTCAATTGCAAGTATCATAGTTAATCATTTGATTTGTTGTTCATCTAATCCTAAATATGTGGTTTATGAGATAGTATGTATATTTGAGAAATTGTACTTTACTGTATTGTAAATTCAGAAACTGAGAACTCAGGAACGGCAGAGACTATTCCTTAAAAAATGGGTTTAATGTTCTTGCACATACACTCAGGAACTGGGTACGAGGTCACATCTTTGTTTCTCTTCCTAGTCCTTGGCTGGGTAGACGACTTGTTATGCAGCATCCTTATCATGCTTCCTAATTCTGCATCTGAAATGGAAGAGTCCTCAAAGAGAGGACTCATGGCTCGTTTATTCGGTGTTATGTACTTTCTATGTCCCAAGTAGGCTCGGTGACCCTGTCAAAAAGATACAAATAATAAGCACTTCTAGTTCATATCATCAAGAAGCTTGAAATTTCTTTTCCACTTACCTGCATGAGTCTGTCCATGTTTCCTCCATGAGAAGGCACAAATACATTGCTGTTGAGTGAGACAATGTAATCTAAAGCTGCAAGAGCAGAAGAACTATTCAAATATGGCAGAAGCTCTCCTTCTCGTACCAGCATTTCTCTGGTCACCAGAGCTTGAAACTCTTCCATGAGAGGCTTCAAAGCTTGCGTGCCACCAAATGGCTCTCCACCAGCAATGTATATACGGGCTGTGCTCGGTGCCCCCATAGCTTTTAGAAGCCTGCGGGACCAGAAACTTGAGAAAAACCAGCTCCAAAATGGTTCAGGAATATGCAAAATCTGATTCAAGTTTTTGTTCATCACTTACCGAGAAATTTCTAATGCGTTTAGGGGACAGAGACCGGCAAGTCTTCGGTGATTATGACTCATGTTTAACCTTCCTGTAAGGTACTCAGGCTGAGCTTCACGGATTTGGTTGATGATTCTGTCATATTCAGGGCCTAAACCTGTGAGGCATCCACTTCTCACCCACACATCCTTCTCCAGTCGGAGATGGAGAGCAATATATGGACCTTCAATCCACATTCTCCTAGCTATTCGGTTCCCAAGCTCCTCAATTGGAGCAGTAAACTTCAATGCATGAAAAGCTACCTGCACAAGTTGATGAAAAGAAGATTGATTGAGAAATTGTACTCTCGATGAGATTTTGACGGTTAGTTTCTTTCACCTTGCACCGGAGCTTCTGAAGATCAGATGGAAGATTTTTAGAGAGCTTGGAATCTAATCCTTTTAACACAAGAAGACCTTCATCATTCAGCTGCACGAATCGTTTAGCAGAATCACCAAACAGTACAATGAGTTCAGAAAAGCTTCAATTCACTCTAACATTCATGACTTAGAAGGAGTATTATTAATTTGCTTCCTGATGTTAAATTTTCATCAGAATTTGATAAGCAGAACAAGGGACATCACAGTTGCAATATGCACCGTACCAGTCTGGAGTACTTCGTGCGCAGCCATAGAGGTGAGATATCCCGAGGAATCTGACTTTCTATGGTCTGTCTTGACATCAAATGTGTGGAGGGAAGGGATGATACAATTCGTACATCAGATTTTAATGTTCTCCTGAAGCGTTCCACGTCAAAAATATCTGCAAATTCGCTGCAAGTGCAACAATTCAGATACGCATTGTAGATACTTTCATGGAGTTTTAAAGATTATTCAAGTATATGCCATTGAAAGATGACTTCGTCTCACCTTTCATCGCCCCATATCAGATTAACCTGCAAAACAGGAACAACCAAAGCTGCACTGAGAATTCTTGCAATAACAACAGCATCTATAATCTGATTTCTTTGCTGGTTTAGTCCTCCAGAAACCACCACCACCAAGAACCTCCTTTTCTCCTTGGAAATAGTTGCAGAAGCCTTTCGATACTCTATACTGAAGTCCAAGCAAGGCTTGTACCCTTCTCCATCGGGCTGTCTCCAAAACTCTTCTTCCTCTTTTGACACATTTCCGGTGACCGCCTGAATCGGCAGTGGCACCATCAGACTATCAACCAATCCTGAACCGCCGTCCTCCACCTTGCTGGAAACAGCAGAAGAAAGTGAAGCAAATAGCAATCTTGAAGTTGACACAGACGACAATGAAAGCGAAGAAGAAGGTGAGAGGAGAGAGCAGGGGATCGAATCTTGAGAAAAGGGAATGAAACTGAGAATGAAAAATCCCAAGAAAGTGAAGGAAACAAGGATTGTAAGGAACAAAAGAAAGAGAGTTGATGGCGGTAAAGTTACGAGCTTGGAGTGGTTTCTTGGACTGTTTTTGGGTGACAAGAGAAAAGAAGCCAAAAAAGAAGCTGATCCCAAGTTAAACGACGGCGACGGGGTTCTCGAAGTTAGCGGGTTCTTGATATTCCTCAACCTCGCCATTACTGCTTCTCTCTGCAATTTGGGGGCCTCCCTGCTTCTGAAATCTTGGCGGGTTCGAGAATGACAGTTGAATTTCTGTTATGGAAGTTGTAAGCAAAAGACTTATTTAATAAGTTTTTTGGGCTAAGTTATTATTAATTAGAATTACTAAAATCCATGGTCGACAATGCCTCCCCTTTCTGTCTCACTCTCTCGCACCAGTTTCATTTCCGACTACTCTTACAACAATCCCGCCTCTCTGCTTCGTTGTACCACCATGAAATTGCTGCATACACTACCTATTTCTGTGGATTTTGTGTTCTGAAGAACCTTTTCTCTTCTCTTGTTCATATTCACTTTCTTGGTTTCCTTCACTTGCTCTCTTTTAACGTTGTCCATATCCAACCCCTGTAATCAGACTTCAATGTGTGCTCTAGCACTGCTACCTCAAAATGGCCAATGTTCACCTCTAAATTATTCAAGTTTTTCCACCGGAATTCAGATTCTTGTTAATCAAAATATTGAGTTTTCTGGGATAGTTGCTACGGATGTTAATATCCTTTCATTCCATTTTCCATTAGTTCAACTCTGGTTTGCTGGAGATTCTCTACCGAGAGCACGGGTATGATGCTCAAACGAATTTAGAAAAGCCACGATATAAGTGAACTCAAGGCCAGTAATTGGCGTATTTGTGGCCTTGTTAATGGCAGAATATGATCTCAAGAGAGACATTTTCTATAGAGTTCTGAAATCCACTCTTTCTTTGTACTGTTGGGCGAATGAGAATTTCAAATCAAATTTCGAGGTTTTTGATAGAGTAATGCCAAGTTTCTGAAGTAGTACTTCTCCTTGCGGTCTAAGAACAAGAACCATAGAGACAAAGCAAAGCATACACGAGCACTGTAAGCACGATTTTAATACCGTTCCGCCGGTGGATGGCCACTGTCTTTGCAGCCTCAAGGGGATTCGTATGGCAGTGAATTAGGAATGGCAATGTGGCGGGTTTGGGGTGGATTATGCGATCCCCGCCCCCATCCCCATTTATAATTTCGTTCCCCATCCCCGCCCCATCCCCATCGGGTTTTTTTTTTCAACCTCCATCCCCATCCCCATCGGGGAATAACATCCC
>JAOTAX010000007.1:25514336-25525444 GCA_025629825.1 Erythroxylum guanchezii
GGAACAGAAAGATGATGGCTTTTCTAGTGGTAGGATAAGTGGGATCATTGGTTTTACACTGCCAAAGCTTTCATTTATGTGAAGCGAGCGAGAAAGTTGGTGTGAAAGACGGGAGGGAATTGGGTAGACGTGTGATATTTGTTTCTATTTTTATTTTTAAATACATAAAAATTTGTTTATTTGAATTTTTAAATTTTAGTTTCTTCTAAAAAATTATAAGAAAGTGATTTTTATTTTTTGTTTTTCCATAAGATGATTTATTATCAACTAAATATATATTATTTAATTATTTGTGTATTAATTATTAATAAGAACCATGAATAATTTAAAATAATTTATCTTTATGTTTTATCTAATATGTAACTATTACTAGTGATTACAAAAATAACTACATTGATATTAGTACTCAAACAAATTTATTTTTTTACCCGAAAGAAAAACAAAAAATTAAAAACATATAACGTAAAAATTAATTATAATAATAATAAAATATTCATAATTTAAAGTTGTTTTTTAGTGACCTAAACCTTGTGATGTTACCTAGCATAGGCATGACAGTAGAATCAACTAATTATTTTTTGTTATTTAATAAAAATTATGATATCAATGATAATATGACACTTAATTAATAGAAGTTTAATTTTGTTAAATTTTATATCTTTTTAAGGTTTATTTTGAATATCTTTAAAAATGTTAGAGTTGAACTTAAAACACTCTAAAATATTATGATTCAAGTTATATTTTGATAAAAATGTTAAGGTTTAAATTGCACTTTTAGCCATAAAGAAAGTTATGTAACAAGAATGATAAGATTCAAAGGTAAATTTTCAAACACTATTACTAGGTTTGGCAACAAGTTGGGTCGAGTTTGGGCCATCTAAGCCCTAGTCTAGCTTTAGGTTCAAACCTGACCTAAAGCCTGATAAAGAAAATGTAATTCAATGCTACTTATATAAGTAATAGAAAATATTTAAAAACTAAGATATAAGAAATTTGTGTTTCTCTTTATATGGAACTCTTAAAAGTTTGTATAGCCAACTTTTCATGTTTTGATGGTCAATATCTTAAATACTTGAATTGTTAGTTTTTGACTTATGGTAAATTGTGTTGGATGAAATTGAATTACATAAGACAAAATGAGTTATATTATATAAGATAGACATGCGTAATGTGTAATGAAATTATGTGTTCTTTATTTTGATATATATATTCATTTATTTTAATAGATAAATGGAAGGAAGTTCAAGTACTTCGGAACATTTAACCGCTTTAGGAAGATACAATGATCTAGCTTGCATTGGGCTTATAATGTGTTGGTCCCTGGTATGAAGAATCATACTATTTGCTTATTTTGTAATAAGCATTTGAAAGGTGAAGGAATCATCAATTAAACAAGCATTTAGTTAGGGTTAATGGAAATATGAAGCCCTGTAAAAAAGTAAGTCATGTTGTAATGTGACAAATAAAAATTTTGCTCGAAGAATATCAACACAAGAAAGATAGAAGGGAGAGATTCAATTATGAAACTAGTAGTAGAAGTTCGTTTGCTGGTATTCATGATGATAATGGAAATATTGAAGGTGGTAGTAGTAGTGTTCCTTCCCAACAAGAAATGAATCTTGCATTTGGACCTAATGTTAAGAAAAGAAAAAGGTAGATGATGGTTTTTTTTAGGCCACAGATAACTCATAGAGCTCAGCCTTCAATTCGAGTGTCATGTAATCAAGAGATGTGACTCACAGTATAGATATGGCAATGACTAAATGGTGGTATAATACAGGTGTATCATTCAATGCTTCCCAATCAACAGGTTGTTTTTTGATGTTATGGAGAGGGCGAAGGAAGTGATCAAGGTCAATTTGAGAAATAAGTCTTCTTTATACATACCTTATCTTGCAGTTATCAATGACAGGTGGAAAAGGCAACTTTACTCTCCATTGTTTGTAGCTGAGGTATTTTTGAATCCTAGTGTCTATTTCAGACTAAGTTTTACAAAGAAAGCTGAAGTTAATAGAAGAATGCTATTAATTATTACAATAGTTATCACATATGAGATGATGCAAGATCTCTTGAACTCACAAATGGAGCTTTGTCAGTAATCTTATGGAGATTTTGGGATACCAATTGCTATTCTAAAAAGTGCAAAACTTTCTCTAAGTATATATTTTTCACTTTTGTTACTTGTTAAAAATTAATTTATTTTGTTTATAACGCTACTTTTGTTGTCTTACGACCTACAGTTTCTTGATGTGATCAATTCAGAACTAGTATTCCAGAATTGCAAAGGTTTGCAATTCGGATTTTTAAGTCAACGTGTGAGTGCAGTAGGTTGTAAAAGGAACTAGAGCATATTTAAATTCATCCATTCCAAGAAATGGAATAGATTGGAGTACAAGAAATTGAATGACTTCGTCTTCGTTCATTATTATTATTTTAGATATAATTTCTTATAATGTTTTAATAAATAAATTTTATTATTTACAAGAACTCTTAATAGAACAAGTAGTTCAGTAGATCCAATTTACATTTATAATATTGATCTTTTGATAGATTGAGTTTCTAAGAAATCAGATTTAGTAGATGCGAGTGACTTGGAAGATAATTTTAGATAAGAAAGCATTGACATGTTATTTAATGTATTGAATTTAAATGACAACGATGACAAGACTCCTCTCATCATTAAGAGGATTCTTCTTTAAAAAGATTCAATCTTAAAAGTTAAGTACTTGTTATTCCTAAAAAAGTTATATGATAATCAAAGCATGTTATCTTCTTTAAAAAGATTCAAGTACCATCCAATCTATTGCCAAAACTTTACAGGACAGTAAAAAGAATGTTTTGATCTTGAAAGCATATTATCTTCCTGAAAATTGTCTGTACGTTTTATCAGATAAAGGTGGAGGAAAGGCAAGTTGGCTCACAGGTTCTAGTTCCCTTATTCTACGTTGGAGTGGATCTCACGCCATGCCTGGTGCCACTCCAAAAGATATTAGTCCTAAATATGACTATTTACGTAATTACAAATTCATTTGTAGATTGGGAAATAGAGAAATATCTTATACTTACCAAATTTAACCAACTAAATATGATTAAACTAAGCTGGAACACAAATTTAGGAATTAGGATAAGTAAACAAAATTTGATCCCAATTTTAAATGTTTGAGTATCTGAATTCAAAATTTGACCAAATAACTTTTTAAATTTTATGTAATTGAGAAAATATAAAAAAATTTAAGTTAAATTTGATATTTAGCCTAAAAAAATGAAATAAAACATTTTTAAATTTTAAAAAGAGACTCAAAATAAAATTTAAATACACTTATTTAAAATTGATCAAACTTAAATTTATATTTAAATTTAAAATAATTTCGAATTAGAGTTAGACCCGAATTTGACCTATTATAATTTCTATTAAATATCCCAAGGGTGGTTCAATTAGTGATGAAAATATTCTAAAAAACTTATAATCCATGAGGTCAAGAGTTTTGATCCCTTTAGTTAAGTTTGTCAACTGATTTTTTTATTGGTATAAAAATAGTAAACATCAATTATTTCTTAAAATTAAGTGAAAATTTCATAAATTTGCATATTATTAATTAGCAAGTTATATAAAAATTTTAAAAAGTTTAATTTAAGCACAATTTTTTTTGGAAAATTCTAAAATTAAGACAATAACACGAAAATTTACCCTCAAACTTTTTAATACAAGTACCCATAACTTAATAGTATTAATAACAGCATTTCATTAAAAATTTTGCTTAGATGCAAAGTCTAGCGAAGACAAAAAATAGGCAATTTTACTATTAGCTAATAAAGAAATTATTTTTAATAATCCCTTTTAAAAATGGTTTTAAAAAAATAGTCAAATACTAAACAAATAAATAAAATAAAATGAAGTAAAAGTAAATAAAACAAACAAGTAATTAAAAAAAGATGAAATAAATAAATAAAATAATTAGATGGGTAAGTAATTAAGTATTACAAACAAAAATATTTAGGGTAAATACACGACACAAGAATTAAAAAAAGGTACAAAAGGTCTACGAAAATAGAAATAACTCTTTAAGAGAAGGTCCTTTCTATATAAGACCCTCTATTCGTATTCTAGACTGTTAAAATTTTTTATGGAGGCCTAAGTTCTTTGTAAGGTTTAGTAGGATCATTTTATATCTGATTATCTTTTTATAATTCTTCTTAGATCTTTCTCTGTTTCTTTTTACAATTTTTAAGTACAATCTTTTCGTACATTATACTAAAACATCCTGATGTCTTCTCTTAATATGTTCAAACTATTTAAGCTTTATTTCTCGTGATTGATCTTAATTTATCGTCAATATTAACCACCTCCAAAGTAATAACTTAATATAAGAGTAAATTATAGTTAAAATTATAAATCTTCACTTTGTAAATGAGCAAAAATTCCAACTTTGGGATAAGTTTATGTATATATAAGATAAAAAACATAACACCCTCTAATTTATAAATTTTTAAAAATTTTCTTAATTTTAAAATTTTTTATCTTAAATTTTGATTAAAAAATAATGATAAAATATATACAATATAAAAATTAGATATGAATAAATTAAATATCACTAATATGGTAAATTTACTTAGTTTTAAATTCGATCTAAACTAATTAAACTAAATTTAAATTAATATTTTAAAATAATTATAATAAATTATTAAGCTAAGTCAGTTTTAATTACTTTAGTTAAAATTAATGGTATTCGCGTGACTTATATTTTACATTAATTGAAGTATAATTTAAAAAAATAAAAAATTCAAAAAATAAAAAATTTAAAGATTAGAGTATCTAAAGAATTTCTTAAATCACAGAAAAAAGATTATTTCTTTACTTGTATATATATTCAATCCAATGCAAAAGGTGAAGTGAAAAGTCTTGGGCAAACGAAAAATGCCAAAGGAAGAAGCAATCTCCGTCGCCGTCGAACTCGTCGATTTCCTAAACGCTTCTCCTACCGCCTTTCACGCCGTCGGTAAACTATCACTTCCCTTTCTTTCATAACATCCGTTTCTCCTACAAATGGAGAAGGACGTGATTGCATTTCATCTATCTCTCTCTCTTTTTTTTCCTTTTCAATTTAAGCTTCTGTGTGAAAGTGTTTTTTGATCGATTTTTTTTTTCAGACGAAGCAAAGAGAAGATTGAAGAATGCGGGATACGAGCAAGTTTCTGAGAGGGAAGACTGGAAATTGGAGGCCGGCAAGCGATACTTCTTCACGAGGAATTACTCCACCATTGTCGCTTTCGCTATTGGCAAAAAGTTTGTATCTTTACGTGTTTAGCTAATATCTAGCTCAATAATTCTTTTCTGGTTTTCGTTTCAGTTGATTTACAGGATCAATATCAGAAGTTTGCGATCTTTTGCTTCTGATACTTTGTTATTGCGCATAGATATGTTGCTGGGAACGGGTTCTACATAATAGGTGCTCATACTGATAGTCCTTGCCTCAAGTTGAAGCCTCTTTCTAAGGTTCTATAGCATTTAAACTTTTCCCATCTTGTTTCCTTCAATCTTATTATTTGTGTATCTTATGTGAGTCTATATTGACTGCTCTTAGACTTGGATGGACTGGTCAGGTAACGAAAGGTGGGTATTTGGAGGTGGGAGTCCAAACATATGGAGGTGGTTTGTGGCATACTTGGTTCGACCGTGACTTGACAGTAGCAGGAAGAGTCATCGTAGTGAAGGAAGAAAAAGATGGTTCTGTTTCGTACTCACATAAGTTAGTTAGAATTCAGGAGCCCATCATGCGTGTTCCCACCCTGGCAATTCACTTAGATAGGTTGGTTTATATTAAACTGGTGCTTGCTTGTTAGATTGGTGATATGGTCATAACTGAGAGTCTTGCATAGTGTACTCTTTCTTTCAGTTGAACTTGGTTATGATTTCCATGCCTTTTTATCCTCTGGATAGGGGAGTTAATACTGATGGGTTTAAAGTGAACACTCAGACTCAACTCGTCCCTGTTTTGGCAACATCAGTTAAGGTACTTTTTTCAACTGTACAAGCTTTTTAGCTTTTAATTTTGTGCCTATATTTCCTATCCACAAACTTAATTCAGCTGATTTTGTTTCCTCTTTACTTGGATTTGAGGCACCCACGCTTTCATGATTTCATCATTAACTTTCCTTTAGAACAAATTGGCCAGCCCTATCCTAAACTAGAAGCATTTCCCCTTTTTCAACTTTTCACAATCTTACCACTTTTCGACTTCTTAGACACTTGGAAATTTTGTGTATTATGTTCTTTGTCATCATTCTTTCCTAATAGGTATGTTTTTTATTAAGTAAATCTAGTCCTGGACCACAAGACATGTAGAAAGACTTGACACAGGCTGCAAAAGTTGCACATTCTTGACAAAATTATATGTTCTCCAAGAATCCTGAACTGTAATAAAAGGAAATATGTTATCGTCTATCAATCATGTTAAGCATTTACATTCTTTTAGTGCAGTTTCTTTATTTAATAAAATTCTCGTCGTAGGCAGAAGTCAATAAGAATGTTGCTGAAAATGGTCCTAGAGGAAGTGAAGCTGATGCAACAAAATCTGATAAGGGATCAACTGCAAACAGCTCCAAGCATCACCCGCTTCTATTAGATGTTAGTAATTTAATTGGACCTGAGGATGTCATTTTTTTTTGTTCTTGCTGATCATGTTTTCCTTTTTCTGACCTCCACCATTTGGTAAGCTCTAGTCTGATGTGATGGTGATTGAACTGTTTTTCTTATGTGTTTTTGTATTGCTTCCTTCTAGATGGTTGCAAGTCAGATCGGATGCCAGCCAGAAGCTATATGTGACTTTGAATTGCAAGCTTGTGATACTCAACCAAGTTTAATAGCTGGTGCTGCAAAAGAATTTATTTTCTCTGGAAGGCTTGACAATCTCTGCAGTTCATTTTGTTCTCTGAAGGTATCACTTAATGAATAGATTGCAGTTAAGCAAATATCATGTGGAATGTAATCTTGTTCGTTCTGATGTTAGTTCCTGTAGTTAATTCACATCGCTGCCTACATTTCCTGTCTTTAACTCTTTCGACTTTGCTTTTTAAACAATATAAAGGATCATCATAATCTATGAGCAAAATGTTCTCATAATTTGCAATTCATGTATCAAAGCATAGTTGAGAATGATAAGAGCAAAATGTTCTCAAAATGTTCTCATAATTTTATTGTTCTGTTATTTTTCGTTGGGTTCTAATTGGAGTATAATTCATAATTTTGATGTTTTAAGGTTTCAATTAGCTCTCTACTTTTATAAATTTTGGAGTCAACTAACTCGAACCATCTTCTTTGTTGGACCATTGTCATTGCTTAAGTGGGAAATACGCCTTCATGAGTAACAGTTTATGGCTTCTGATTGTCATTATCTTTATATCAGGGGTTGATAGATTCTACATCTTCTTCAAGTGACCTCGAAGATGAGGTTGGTGTTAGAATGGTGGCATTGTTTGATCATGAGGAGGTTGGATCTGATTCAGCCCAAGGAGCTGGCTCTCCTGTCATGTTAGATGCTCTATCACGCATCACCAGCGCCTTCAACTCAGAGTCCCAGGTGATTAGTTTCTCTAGCTTTGTATCTAATTTTGGGGAATTTGCTATTTTGTGTTCTATCTATTCTTAGAAAAGTTATTTGAGGTTATTGTTCATCTTTTTTTATCGCTGTTGGGATCTGGAATGAAAAAATTAACTGGTAGGACTGGCATGTTAATAACTGGATGATGATATCACTTTTCTTGTCTTTTATTGTTGTAAAATTGATTCAAAATACCATAGTTTTCAGTTCCTCTTTTTCTTGACAAGTAATGCCACATTAGCTGGGAGTGTAGGTTTGATCTCCGGTTAGATTGAAAGAAGTTTTATTAGAATTCAGTTCTCATTGCTAGACTTGTCCACCATCTTTCCCCATCTTTGCAGTTGCTTCCAAAAGCAATACAAAAGAGTTTCCTAGTTTCTGCTGACATGGCTCATGCCCTACACCCAAATTATATGGTATGTCTGCTCTTGTTTTTACAGTTTGGATTTAGATCTATTACTGAATTATTAGTATTTACCTTGTTATATCATCAATTTCAGGACAAACATGAGGACAATCATCAACCAAAGTTACACAGGGGGCTTGTAGTGAAACACAATGCAAATCAACGCTATGCAACCAATTCGGTCACTTCCTCAATATTCAAGGAGATAGCTCTCAAGCATGGCCTTCCCACACAAGTCTGTTATCTCTCTATCTCATAATACAACTGTAGTCATCACTCCGATCCTATTACTTTGTTAATTGAATCAACATTAAACTAGAAAATCTTATGACTTTAGGATTTTGTTGTCCGTAATGACATGGCTTGCGGTTCAACCATTGGTCCGATCCTGGCAAGCGGTGTTGGGATTCGCACAGTAGATGTCGGTGCGCCGCAACTGTCGATGCACAGCATACGAGAAATGTGTGCTGTTGATGATGTCAAGCATTCCTATGAGCATTTCAAGGCCTTCTTCAAGGAATTCTCTCATCTGGATGCAAAGTTTTCTGTGGATGACTAGAAGAAAGGATCAATTCCTTTGTCTTCATCACCAGTTGCTGATGTTAAATGCTAAGTTGTACTTCCTTTGTTGAAGCTGAAGTATGTGTAATAAACAATTATAGGATCCGTTGAATGACCAAACTAGGTGCATGTTCATTGACATTCTCGTTGCAAACATAAAATTCACCATTTACAGAAAATCCTGATGAGCACAACATCCATTTCCTTGTACAAAAACATCAGCAACCACAATAGCATAAAATGGAGGATTTAAGGTGACAAGTGAGCATATTTACCGAATCTATCCACTACAACCAAGATGACAATAAATCCAGCTGACTTAGGCAAACTTTCAATAGTGTCCATTGATACATCAATGCTTAACAAATCAGCGATAACAACCAGTTAGTTCTCAGAAACACTCTGAGCTCGTTCAAATCCTTTGGGATAATTTTATCTGGATTGCTGGATACCCCTTCTGCTGTGATAGTGTCAAGTCAACTTGGACTTTACAAGCTAGCCCAAAGTACAACTGAGTTCAAGCTTGCCTTGCTGAAACCTAATCTGACCTAATTTGAAATTTTTATCGCTCTTCTTGTTTAATAGGCCCAAACTTTACAAACTGATTCAAAATCCGATTCGGCTGAAGTTCAAACTTGTTATGTCAAGGTCCAATAAAGTTGTGGACTGAACACCAGCCAATGAATTAAATTCAGGCGACCGGATTCTACCAGTTGGCTCATTGTTATCCTTAATTGAATCTCACTTGGACCAACAGTCTTCTACTTGTAAGCACAAGTTGTCCAATTGTTAGTATCCCTAGCATTACTTAACCCTCTGCCAACAATGAAACTGAAGAGGAACTTTTGTAAAGCTGTAATTGATGGTTTTATTTCTTTGTGAACTCAGGTAAAACTTCAATAGCAGAAAGTATCGCTATTTGCAGTCAAAACAAAAGAGAAACAAAGGAATCAGTATGTTGGATAAAGAAAGTTTCATGAAGATTGCAAGAAAAGCCTGTCTACAAATTATGAAGAGTATTCTTCTATCAGGAAAGAGCTTTCTCAACCTCAACTGTAACCTCTTTTGGAGGTTTCTCTGCATGAATATCTGCAACAACACCATTCTTCTTATAATAATCAACTACCTGTATTTGAATGTCATAGAAACATCATAAATAGAACCGTAAGACAAATCCTGAAGTCATTGTGAAGGTTGAATTTAATTCTTCCTGCCCAGATGACGTTCTATACGAGCTAAAGGTCTCCACTATGGATTTATAAATAAGAAGGTCAACTTGTAGTAACAGAAAGAACTGGAGACTCACTGGCTCAGTTTGCTTGTGGAATGCCTCAAGCCTCGACTTAAGAACTGCTGCAGTGTCGTCTTTACGTTGAATCAACGGTTCTCCAGTTACCTTCAACAAAACAAAAACAAGTATTAAGTTCTAACATCTTTTCATCTAATTGTAAGTTAAACGGTGCTCCTTGGCCAACCTCACATCATAACAAATATAGAACTGGATTTCCAGCCTGAGCTAAAAGCAATTGGATTAGATTCCCAGTAACATAGCACGAGGAAAATGAAAACACTACAAAAAGTTGATCAGGTGTGCTGATTAATGTTTTTGAAATTGTTAATACCTTTATAATATAGCAAACTAGCAAACTAGTTATCTAAACGTTCTAATCAACCTAGCAACTTTAAATTGATGGATAACCAGTAGCGAAGCTACATAGAATGCCCACCCTCAAATTTTTTTTAAAAAGAAAATATATATGTATATAAAGGTTGCCCACCTTAAAAGAATGTCGTTGCCCATGGTGGATTGGATTAAAAAAAAACTATATATATATACCTTGCCTCCCCTGAAACAAATTCCTGGCTTCGCCACTGTAGATAACCAATAGGAGGGAAATATGATCACATTGCCTTACATCATCAACACCGGCAACCTTGGGAGGTGCAAATTTTGAATGATAGGTTCTACCGCTAGAAGGATGGATCCAGCGACCTGTAATCCTCTCCTCCAAAATTGCATCATCAATTGCAAAATTGAGCACCTTATCAATTTTAACCCCTTGCTTATCCAGCATCTCATCAAGCTGCATGAAGAAGGTGTTGAAACAAGGTTTAAACCACACCTAGAAAGAATCCACCAATTCTGAAAGTTATACAAGAGATATATTTCTGAAGGTTATATAAAATAATAACACCTTTTGTGCCTGGACCACAGTCCTAAGAAATCCATCAAGAATGAAACCTTTTAACGTGACGGCTTCTTAATTGCATCATTTATAATGCCAACAACCAAGTCGTTTGAAACAAGTTGTCCTTGGGAAAAAACCACACATGAGTAGGGGTGAACATTCGGACTAATCGGGCCAAATTTGCATTGTTCGGGTAAAGCCCAAATTATCCAAAAAAATTTCCATCTTATCCGGCTTGAACCTGAAATTTCAATTACTCGAACTTACCCGGCCCGAAAATTTTGGGTTACCCGAAATTTTGTTTGGTTCTCTTTCAAAAATTACACAAAATAACTAAATACTTGAATTACATTC
>JAOTAX010000007.1:25550157-25562615 GCA_025629825.1 Erythroxylum guanchezii
CAACTCTAATTAAACAGAAAAACCAGCAACTGCACGTGATCGAATCTTCAAGAAATGCAGCAGTTCCTCCAACTTCCATCCCACGCACTTTGCACGTATGTTGCACGTATCAACCTGACGCTCATCGAGAATGAATTAATATCTTTATCAAGAGTATCTAGAAGGAAAATTGCTTGGATAACCATGTTATCAACTCGATTTACATTGAACTTGACCTTTGCCCTGCTGTAGCTATGCCCCAGACCAACTTGCGCTTTCTCCAAGTCACAAGGCTATATAATGTCAGACAACAAGACAAATCAGAGAAGGAAGCTTAGTATCTTGAGCAAGGAGAGCGCAGGGAGTTGAAAAATACAAGAATTCCGAACCTTTAGGTCCTTTATGAAGTGCGGAAACTGAAGACGTACACCACGGAGAAGCTCAAGAACAAAATCATTACTTTGGCAAGGGAGTTAAGTCTCCTCAAAGATATGTGATCCGAGCTTAGGCTCGGCAACTCCTAACCTAAATTTTGACTTCATACCTTCCTTGACTTTTGGAAGATTAAGCTCCAAAAAGCTCCTTAACTCATCAGTCATAATGCCTGCAAATACAAATTGATGCCATATCAAACACTAGACCAAAAATTCATAAAGATACCTGAAGGTAAAAGGCACGAAACCTCAGGCAAACTCTGCCGAATTCCCATTACAATCTTATCAAACCAAATCCAACCTAGAAAAGTGGCATTCGAAAACCATTTATATCCCAAAAATCCAGAGGAAAGATATACACTTGACAGGCTGATTTGCTATTCACCTTCGGATACAGAGTTACACTGAGAAAGAGCACCAACGGCAGAATCAAAAGGTTGAAAAGCCGTGAGTTGAACGACTTTGCCAAACCGGTTCAAATCCGAAATGGAGCTCCGCACAGCTTCGGTGTTTTGCCCGATTTCATCGAGCCCATGAGCCAAAAACAAGCTGTAACCAGAGGCTGCCTCATATAACAAGGACAAGGACATTGTTAAAGACTTAAAAGTTGGAAACTTTGTGTGTCTTCTTCTGTCAAATGATTTAGAGGTTTTAGGGTACCGGCTAGAGAGGAAGAAGAAAGTAGGGCTTTAGAAGGGTTTTGGAGTTTAAGATTATACCTTATATATGATGCTTAGGCATTGAACGAAATGCAATACGTCTGCAAATGTTTTGGCCAGAACTAATTCTTGTTACATCGTTCAGAAGCAAACAATGTGACTATCTTTTCTCAAATTAGTATAAAAATATATAATTATTATTTTTAAAACATAAACATAAACATATATAACCAAAAAATACTTGTATTTTGAGTTTTTTTCAAAAATATTGAATTTATTATGCTTGAAGTCAATCGAATCTAACTTCATCTAGCTTAACCCTATTTTTTCTCCCTCTGTCGTTTATCTTTTCATTTTATCAAAATTTGCCTTTTAACAGTAAATTTTAAAGTTCCCAGTTATGGAGCAATCCGTCTTCGGAGGTCAGCCTCTAGAGCTTGCAGTATGAGCTCATATAAGGTCAAGTTAGAGTTCTGATTTGCTTCTATTTGGAATGAAGTTTAGTACTTTTTACAGTTCATTCCACCATCGTGCAAATGGCAAAGATGAGGTGTTGAGGGGAGTAGCTCGTGCATCCAGACCCACTTCCGTCGAGGAAAATAGTGGATCAATGTGTTTTAGGCATAACGCGGCCAACAGCCCTCTCCAGGTGTCCCCAATCACGCATCCCACTTGAACATCAAGAAGCTTATTTTGTCTCCGGTAATAATCCTCCAGAGGCTTGCTCTGCAGAGAGAAAAAATTGATCATCAATATTTATTAACTACTCTCTCTCAATAGAGTAAAAGCCGTAAACTTTTTTATAGTTTAAATAAATTTAAAAAAAAGTCATAATATTTAAAATTTTTGAAAAAATTATTCATAATTTTTAATGTTTCAAAAACTTTTTAAAAATAATCGTTAAAATTAACAATGAAAAACATGTACCGAATAATGTATTAAAAACCAAACTAATTTTCTTAATATAACAATTTAACTCAACTCTTAAATTTAATAAGCAAATTAAGCATATTTGTGACACTTGATAAGTAAATCTGTGTATATACATAATGATTGATGCATATTTGCAGGGCACTTAGTTCATATTCCTTAAGCAAGATAAGACAAATGGGTTAAAATCTTGGTTTTCAGTAATTCACACGACTGCCACATCCGGAACCGCAAATAGCTAATACAAGTCATTCTTCCTTAGCACCGGGTAAAACATTTTCTAAAGCCGAATCAATAAATAGGCTACTTCCTCTCCCACTGTGCGGGCTGAATTATGCATTTTCATCTTTAATTGAGTTACATTTCTTCTTAAGTAGACTGACATCAGTGTTGCTGCAAGCCACCATGTAAATGAGGGCTTCAACCATGATTACATAATGATCCAAAACTGCAAATCCCTACCAAATAATTCAAAGCTTCAACCAATTTTAAAGAGATGGAATTCTAATCAATCTTTACCAACTCTGTAGATAACTCAGGGGGCTACCGTCAGGAGATCTATGAGCGATTATCATATTAAGTCTGTTAACTTATGAAAAGGTTACCTGCTTAACATAGGCCTCGAGTTTATACTTCCAGGCACCCTCTGCAATAGCAAAGCAAATGCTTGCTAAGTATACTGCATGGTTACATCAGTAAATGTGCCATCGAATGTGCTCACAAGGATTAATAAGAGAAAAGGGACTACCTTCTTGATGTTTCACCAAGTAATCATCAGTCCACTTGAAATTCACAACCAAGTCAATATCCACAAGGTGTTCAAGGATATCCTGCGAAACCATGAAAAGGGCAGTCACGTAAACAGGGAGTTTTTGGTTATACATATTGCTAGTAGGAAAAAAAAAAAAACTAATCAATTTTTTGGGATGGTAACGGGTCGAGGCCCGAGAGTCCAAACGAAATCGTTTTGACCGAACCAGTTTAGACGGAACTGAACTCAAATTGTAATCCGTAGTTTCAGCAAGTATGAATTATATCTAAAGCAAAGAATCTCCAGAAAGGGGACACTCCTGGCAACAATACATTAGTTTTTCTATGTTATCTTATCTAAGGTTATAGTATTCAATAGATACTAGCTAAATAATGTCAAAATTTAGATCCAAGAGCTTACAGCTTGGGATTGTGAACGCGGAATTCCATCCAGAATGAAACCTCTTTCATTGCACCCATCTTCCAGCCGTTTTGAAAGTAGGCCGATTACTACGTCCTCTGAAACAAGTTCTCCGCGATTCACGGCATTTTCAATCTATATTCCAAGGAAGAACAAGAACAGAGTTAAGCAAAAGCGAAGAAGCAACTCCGTAGTCAAAAAGGCAGTTAGCTGCGAGATTCAAGGACTGACTTAACATATAAAAGAAATTCCATAAACAAAAAAAAGATAACACCAAAATAACAGAAAAATAAAAACAACAAATTATAAGAAAATGAATAACAGAGCTAAAAACCTGTTTGTAAAGAGAAGAGCGAGGATGGAGCTCTTGACGGACGAGACTGGCCATGGAAATGTGAGGAACTTTCAAAAACTTCGAGAGTCTTTCTGCGAACACATGCTTTTTGGTGTTTGGATATCCTATGAACGACCATTGCACTCTCACCGGAACATCTCCTTCCGTGTCCGTCACAACCTTCCCAAGCGGATAGCGGCAGTTAATGTCCTCGTACTCGTCGGGGTCGAGCTGCAGTTGAGCTGCGCCGATGTAAGAGTAGAACCGGAAAACAGATAGTTGCACGAATCGACGGAGTGGTGGCGCCGCCGAAATTCTGGCTGTTTTCGCAATCAGGTGGCGGAGGGAGATCATCGGCAGAGAAGAGATTTCACTGTTCAGGGAGCAAGCAACAAATTAACAGTTCAGGGGGAGAGTCCGTGGTCACTGGTTAATGCGTGATAGGTGGGATCCAATCAGTTGAGTTTTGAAAGAGAGATTTTGATGTATTTCTTTAATTGGATATTCGCACGCGAGGAGGCAGTCGCCGCGGTTCGGTGGCTCGTTAACATCAACGGCGCGTCGTTTAGGACCACAGATTTTAGTATTTTACTAGGCTTATCCAAATCAAAAATTCCCCGTAAAGTTATGAATAAAAAATTCAACCGGTTTAATAATAAAATTTTAGACATTTTAATTTTTTTGTTCAATTTTTAATTTTTGGTTTAGTAATACTTAACGCATTTAAGTCTTAAAAGAAGTGGTACTTCTAGTGGCGGACGGGTAAGCAATACATAAGAACCTACTTTTAGAAAGGGAACAACAGCTAAAAACAGCTATTAATACCCTGTAGGTTGAGGAGCAAAAGGATGAATCTACCCAAAGAAGGGCTCAGTTCTGATTAACTAGTTGGTAAAGCAATAACTTACTAAGGCAACGATCAGTAGTTGGTTTAAGAGGATAATCAGTCACATTGAGATTGAAACACAGCCCATACTCCTACAGGAGGTAGCAATGGGAAATTTTCTGCAATGGGAAATTTTCTGCAATGGGCGAAAGCCTGACGAAGCGATGTCACATAGAGATAATTCTTGTCGTTAAAAATTGATCAACTTATTGATTAATCAGTTAAAGTTCTTATAAATTAAAATTTAATTAATTAATTTTTATTTAATAATATTTTAAATTAAACAAAATGTCTCTTTTAATCATATTTTAAATTATTTAATTTTATTCAATATTTAACGTGATGATTCTAATACTGGCTTAATCTTTTGAACCTTAAACTTCTTGTCTTACCGATTTAACTTCTGATTTGATTTTAAATATTGCATAAATCTCGTCTTTAAAATTCAATTTCATAGATTACGACTTTAATTTAAACTTATTATAAAAATGAATTTGGCTGAATTTAAAGTAAAAAATTTTTATTTCACATAATTAAAAACTTAAATTTATCTAATTAATTTTAAATTTAGATTAAAATTAGTTCGATTTAAATAAAACTTCTTATATTCTACAGATTTGATAAGTTTAATTTATTGAGTCAATTTAGTCTGTCTCTTTTAATTTGATATGCGTTTTTTGAAGCCCATTTAGGCTTCCAACTAGGCTTTAAGTTATAAATTAAATTAATTGGAATCTGTGATGTTTTGAATTCAAGTTATTAAACAGTTTCAATCTTATTGTTATTTCCTCAGATAATTTATTTAGAATACATTATTTAGAGATTATTTCGCGCAATTGAAAATTATACAATATGCATTAAGGCGACTCAGACTCTGCGCATCAGCGAGATTACGCGAGATTTCTACAAACCTTACGCGAGATTTCTGCTGGATGTTGTGTTGTTGTAACAGCAGCAAACTTCCCCCTTGTCCCCCTTGTCAGGAAAACTGCTGCAACTATCTTTCAATCCCTGGATAAGCTACAAACTCCAGTAACAAATTTAGATAAGCAATAGCAGGAATAAAGACCAATCACTTGTTATCGATCACTGATCATAACGTTTTGATAGATTCTTGGTCCTGATATTTACAAGGTTATTTCAGCCCTCAAGCTAGAGGTGTCACTACAGTGACATTTTCAACCCTGGAGTTGAGATGGCTTCTCTTTCTCTAATGGAGGTTTTTCAACTTTGAGCTTCTTGCTCTTTTTTGAAGAGGTCGAGTTGCTTTCGGCACCCCAAAACAATCGCATCTGCATCATGTCCAACAATCGAGACTGCAAATGTTTGTTCATTTCTATGACGTGCTTTGCCATGCTCATGGCCCATATGCGGTTCTCTATGTTTATATCTACCTTCATTTCCAAGGCTCCAGGCGACTGTCCTTGCTGGTTTGTATCTCCAATGCAAGGAATCAAGATTAAGTTCTATGGAAAATCTCGGGAAAAAGCAAAACTTGATGCTATTTTATCTGTTCAAGCATCACAATTCACACGAGCATAGCATGCCAGAGAAGGGAAAGAGAGACTGACCTGCATCTCCAATATTTGCTGATTCATTGAGCTGGTGCTTCCACAATCGCCAAGAGTATGATTTTCCTCAAGGGATGGACATGAGTGAAGAGTAGCGATCATTCCCCTGGATAATTTATCCAGCTCAGGAAACTTGCCGAGCAAAGATACACGGAATTGATTGAACACTCTTCGATGGTTTGGTGCAGGTAGTAGAGAAGATATTGGAAGCACTAAAAGGTTAGTTACAGGCCCTGTAAAGTAAGATAAAAGAGAAATTTCCAAATTAGTTCAGTCTATATCTGCGGTGAGGTCACACATCAACCGTAAATCTGTTACCTTCATCACCGTCAGTTTCCGGAATGAATATGGATCCAAATATCTTCCAGAATTATGATGAGTGTCAGAATTTAGAAAAGAGGACATTTGTTATTCTGAGTGACTGTATAGGCTTGCCAAATAAAGAGGTGTTTTATATGCTAACGATGTTACTACATCCCCATTCACTCACAATAAAACAGAACCATAAGAAGGTGATGATGGGTAGGATTGAGATTACCTTTCCTATGTTCAAATCTTCGTATAATTACTCCACTTGTGACATTCCAAAGGCATACAGTGCAGTCTGTGGAGGCTGATAACAAACCTAATGCGCTGAAGGTCAATGCTGTGATTGATCCGCTGGATGAAGGAAGAGAGTTTTAGTGTTATCATTCTGGCACCAAAAAATAGAAAACTTGACCAAGATTTGAAATAATCATACTTAAATTTAAAGATACATTAGTAAATATGAAATGCTCTTCTATCTACATTGCAATGCCAATAATCACCAGATGTCATCTCAACACAGAGAAGTAAAGTCTGATAAATTGTAATCTAGCTGCTCAGAAACAGTAGCAGTAACGGCTGATAACTACTTTCAGGCACTGCTCGTTTTTAACTATACAATCAGTAACCTTCCATAATGAATAGATAATGATTAGTTTTTGTTATATTTTGTTTTAACATCCCAATGCCTAGAGATTTGACAATGAATTTGAGGAAACTTTATGCATACGTTACACATTACTTGTGTCCTTTCAGCTCAACTGGTTGATCTTCAGCAAAAATAGAAGGATCTTCCTCTAGACCAATATGGAGCACATTGATAAATATTGTTCCATCTATGCTTCCAGAAAACATGTGTTCCTCTGTAGGATCAAGGACGATTGCGGTTATCCCAATTGAATATTCTTGAGTTTGTATAGGACTACCTGAAATAAGGCCCCAAGCCTACGAGAAAACAGAATTGCATCCCTGAATCATGAGAAATCGAAATTCAAAGCTCCAGTAGTTAATAGTAATGCATAGTATATTATCTATCTAATTACCTTGCATGTACCATCAAGGGAGCTTGATATAAACATCGAGGTTGTTGTTAACAGGCCGGTTATGGAGGAAACATGGTCCACCAAACAGTATAGCAATGGAGAATTGCTGAAATTCTCTATATCTAGCAAACTTCACAAAATCCATAATGAGAACAAAAAATTAACCATGGAATTTGGTATCGTAACCTCTTGCGACGAAGAATCAAAGAATCAAATGGAAATGTTTATTCTTTACCTAATCATACACCACACACAGATCATCCCGTCCTCTGAACCAGATATAAGAAGAGCGTCATCTTCAGAAAAAGTCATGCAGTTCAAAGGCTTGCGGTGGGCAAACCAAGTTTTGAGCAGTGTTCCTCTGGTAACCTACATGTCATCTACACATTATATTCTTCTCATATGATCAATAAAACTAAATATCGAATACAGATGCATGTGTACATCACCTGTTTATGAATAGTACTAAGGATCATGCTAGAAATACATGCTCTGGGAACTAGAGTTTTGTGTAGAATAAGGTTCCTCTTTCCGTTTCAGTTGACAAAAAAAGATGCTCAGTACTAACCTCCCAGATGTAAACATTTCCAGAAGGAGAACCACCTGCAAGATATACACCATCCTTGGTGGACGCAAGTGGTCCTATGGCCTCTATTGGGTAGCTTCGAAGTGGTGACTGAGACTGAAATTAGAACATCAAGTGAAACAGAGTTCAACAAGCATTTCTCAGATGGACCCCAAATTGTTAAATTAATCCTTACAGACAATAAGTTTTTAACACGAATCCTAACAAGATTCATGACATTCCCTAAATCAAAATCATAGTTCTTTTACCAGAAATCAAAAGTTAACAAACTTTCTATTACAGGTTCAAGGAAAGTGAGAAACTGATCTCCGAATTGCATTGTGACTACAAACAAGCAAAATTTCAGAAACACAAATCCTAAAAGGGGTCTTAAACCCTGTTACCTTGTTCAAGGACCAAGTGAAGACGGACCCACCACCAACAGAACGATATCTGCTAACCTGAGAACCAACAAGAAAGCGATCATTCAAGCACAGTAAACCATGAGGAGGAGAAGCACAAGTTGGTATGTGCATAACACGATCTCCAGTCTCCATATCCCAAACAGTAATTCCGATCCCCATACTCTTGTCACTACACACAGCCAAAACCTGACCAACCACTCCCATCTTTATCTCCTCCATAGCCAGTCCTCTCTACACGCTCAACAACACATACAGGTTTTACTGATGTAAACTTTACAAACATACACAGATAGTGTGTGAATGAAGTTGCGCACGCACAGTGTGTCTTTATCAGAGCACACATGGATTGGTCGGCGCATGGCAGAGAAGGGTTAATAAAGCGACAAATGTTGTTAGGCATTTTCGCATCTTTTCGCTTGCGTTGCCACCGAGAGAGCAGCAGCGAAATGGGGGGTCTCGAAATGAAAGGCTTGGGTTTTCTTGCAAGTGTTCAGCATGCAGCGTTGTTACATGTCAGGTCTGGTCAATGATTTGTCGGGAATGGGGTCCACTGGATTCGTACCTAAGACTGTATATAAATGGATGGGGTTGACTATTTGAATAGGATTACTTCACACTAAAACCTTTAATTCAATGTATTATTAAATTAAGATTAATTGATTTTCAAAATAGTAATTTCAATATCATAGGTCTAATTATTTAATTAAATATTATACTATTTAATTTCATAAAAATACGTCCTGTTAAAGATGGCAATGAGTTGGAGGCCCTAAGTCTAACATAAAATTCTGGTTTCAGTTTCAAGTCAAGTCCTGGCCTAATCAAACTATTTCAAATTTATTTTTTAATTTCTTTAATTAAAAATAATATCATTGTATTCAAAACATATCATTTTATGTAAAAATTTAAAATAGGCTGCCTAAACCCAAATCATTCCAAAGTTCAAATTAAAAAAAAAAACTCAATCAACTCAAATCAAATAAGTTGATTTCGAATTGGACATAATCATTTTTGTCATTACTACCTTATTAATTTTTTTAAAATTAAAAATATAGAACAACGTATTTTTTTTAATTAAGTCTTGGCTTGAGTTGTCCAGGTCTAAACTTACGCGAGACTTAACTCTTTTAAGTAAAACAATGTTGTTTTGCTTAGAATAATTGAGTTTCGAATCAGTCTGGCTCTGGTTTTGGTCCATAAATCGGCCTATTAAAAACAACTAAATTTAGACCCATAACTTAAAAATTGTCATTCATAATTTTATAACGGCCTAATATCATCTAAGCATTTTAAACCTTAAACATATTATCTTACTGATTTAACTTTCGATCTAGTTTTTCAACATTACTTTTATTTGTAAAATAGTTTACTAATTATACATATAAACAATTATCGTTGTAGAGATTTTTCACTTATTTTTCTTTTTTCAGAATTTTTAATTATTTTCTAGCTACAATAAAAGTAACAAATATCATTATTTGAATCCCCACATATTAAATTGTTATGTGTATGAAATAATTTGAAAATTTTGTAGTGGCAATAAATTATTTAACTGATAGATTCAATTCAATTAGCATATAATTCATTATCGGGTCCAGAAAAACATAAATGTGCATAATAACATAAGACTGATATATGATAATATGTTTATAAGGTACTCAATTTCATTAGATTCCATAAGACTCATGTTAAATATTAAATTTAATATAAAATTAATGCATTGGCTATTACAAGTCTAATAAGGTAATTTCAAAAACAATTGGAAAAAAAAACAAATATTATGTTATTCAAGATAATTCCATAGGTAGTTATTTAGGATTATATAAACTATATTTAGATAGTTGGATCCTAAAATGATCAAGGAGAATGTTCAACGGCTCTCAAATAATATTGATTCTATATTTTTTATTAGTATCAATTTTAAAATTTTTTAATCAAGGTGATATGACACTTTTAAAAATAGTTTTTAAATATCATTCAATTAGTAACGGTGGAGAACTGATATGGTTGAAGTTAAATAGAATATACATTAATTTCATGCTCTATATCCCATTAATATATTGTATGATAAAAGGATCGAGTTATCAAAAAATAATATATGAAAAGATTAGTTAAAACTACTTTAATATTCCTGAATATTTAAGTAGTCACGATAACCTACTAGACGTCAATCTTTATCTGTAGCTATAAATTATTTATTAAAGAATTAAAGATAAATTAAAGAAGTTTAATTAATCTAATCCTAAATATAGTTTAGGGGTATAATTTATATAAATTGGCGACATATTTAAGAGTATAATGAGTCATGTTTTAATCAAGTTGGACTTGGTTATAAAATATGATAAACTTTATGATTAAATATGAGATATTTAATAAATAAGGAACAATATAAGATATTAGTCTTATTTAAATATAATTAGTACTTAATTAAAAGTATTTGTATTTCTAATTAAAATTAAAATTGTTAAATTAAATTATAAAAATGTCCAAAACGACTATAAATAGACTTAAGGTATGAGGAATCTAAAGATTTTTGCCTAACCGTCTCTGTAATAGTTATAGAACTCTTTCTGACTAGTTATGTGCATATTGTTATTGGCTAGATACATGTGTTATTATGGTGGTTGAGAAGAACCAATTTTAAAAATAGTTCAAGGAAAACGATAACAAAAGGATCGAGTGTTAAGTATTAAGTTAGTCACGTGGTAGTCACGTGGTCAGTGTTATCGTTTTAACTCTGTTGTATATATTATGAAATCTAGCTTTGTACTGTACAGTTGATATAATAAAAACAAAGCTAGTTTATTGTTCCTACTCCTCCACTGCGTAGGAGTACAAGAGTTCCAATTAAACCAGCCTGGCGTACTGATTTTCTCTCATGCCACTACAAACCACTTTCCTCCTTCTGATGTTCCTTCCTCCAGCTATTCCCTTCCTACCTTCCCTTTTATTCCTACACCTCATTTGTCTTCCACATACATGTCTTTTCTAGCTAATGTTTCTGTTATTGAGGAACCTCAGTCTTATCATCAAGCCAAGGTTCATGATCATTGGATAAGGGCAATGCAGCTGGAGTTGGCTACATTAGAATCTAATCGTACTTGGGACTTGACTCCTTTACCTGCTGGTAAGAAAGCCATTGGTTCCCGATGGGTTTTTAAGGTTAAGCTTAAGCCTGATGGGTCAGTTGATAGATATAAGGCCAGGTTAGTGGCCAAGGGGTATCATCAGATTGAGGGTGTTGATTTCACTGACAGCTTTTTCTCCGGTTATAAAAACTGTCACTGTTCGTATATTGTTAGCTGTAGCTGCTCAATTTTCCTGGCCTATACATCAATTAGATGTTAATAATGCGTTTTTGCATGGACATATTGATGAGGAAGTTTATATGCTTCCTCTCGATGGGTATACTGCAGCTAGTCCTAATCAGGTTTGCAAGCTCAATCGATCTTTTTATGGTTTGAAGCAAGCCTCTCGTCAGTGGAATTGTGAATTCACTAAGCGTTTGCTTTCTTATGGTTTTCTTCAATCTCATCATGATCATTGTTTGTTTATTAAGTCTACTGGTCTCCATTTTGTGGCACTGCTGATCTATGTAGATGATATATTGTTAACTGGGCCTTCTGTGGATGTTCTGGCTGATGTTAAACAATTTTTAGCTTCTGCATTTTCTGTGAAGGATCTTGGTCCTGCTAAGTATTTTTTGGGGTTGGAGATTGCTAGGTCTTCCACTGGTTTGTATGTGAATCAACGCAAGTATGTGCTTGATTTATTGTCTGATGCGGGTTTGACTGGTGCCAAACTAGTGTGTACCCCATTGCCTAAGGGCTTGAAGTTCTCGGTTGATTCTGGATCTCTCTTGGAGGATGTGCGCCAATACCGTAGGTTGGTTGGTAGGTTGTTGTATTTGGGATTTACTCGTCCTGATATCACTTTTGCAGTTCAGCAATTAAGTCAGTTTGTGACTGCTCCATGTCAGGCTCATTGGGATGCTGCTATGCATCTGTTGAGATATTTGAAGGGTTGCCCTTCTAAGGGTTTATTTTTTCCTGCTTCTGCTGTTTCTTCTATGCCTGCTGATTCTTCTCCTTGTTCACTTGTTGCTTATTCTGATGCTGATTGGGGTTCGTGTGTGGATACTCGTCGTTCTATTTC
>JAOTAX010000007.1:25562715-25573891 GCA_025629825.1 Erythroxylum guanchezii
TAGTTACATGCAGATGAAATAGTGTGTTTTCAGACACACTTACTAGCTGCAAATGAAGAGAAAGGATGAAGAAGATGGTGGACTTTCGTTGGTTTTGATGCATATTTCCGGCAGATTGCTTTTTTACATACTCTTCTTTTTAATGGCTTAATGGGCTAAGCTGTGGGTTTGGTTTTAATTTAGTTTGGTGGGGTTTACAGATCTCCCTCTCTTAAAAGAATTTTGTCCTTGAAATTAAATTACGTACCTAAGGATCTAAACAAATGAGAATATTGACATCGAACTTCATCCTCTACCTCCCAAGTCGCCTCTCTTGGAGAATGATGATGACTCCAAAAAACTTGTACCATTAGAATCTCCCTCCTCCTTAATTTTCTAATTTTTCTATTCAATATCTCCACAGGCTCCTCCTTATAAGTCAAGTCATTTGCAACTTCAATCTCAGGCCTCAATATAACATGACTAGGATCTAATCGGTACCGTCTCAACCTTGACACATGGAACATATCATGAATCTATGACAACTCTGGTGGTAATGCTAATCTATAAGCTAACGGCCCCACATGCTATACAATTTTATATGGCCGAATATATTTCAAACTCAACTTCTCTCTCTTACCAAACCTCAGAATGCCCCTCTGAGGTGATACCCAAAGGAATATCATATCTTCAACATTGTACTCCATCCCCTGACGATGTTAATCAACATATTTCTTTTTTCGATTATTAGTTGCCTCTAAGCATTGCCTTACCACCTTTATTTTCTCCATCGTCTCTTGAACTAACTCTGTCCCTTCTAATAATTTGGCTCTCTCTATATCCCAACATATCGGATCTCTACACTGCCTGCCATATAATGCCTTAAATGGTGCCATATCGATACTAGAGTGATAACTATTATTATATGGAAACTCCATTATAGGTAAATATCTATCCTAATCACCCTCAAAGTTCAACACACAAGCTCTCATCATATCCTCCAATGTTTGAATGGTACGCTCCGACCGTCCATCTGACTGAGAGTGAAATGCAGTACTCAAATTGAACCTAGTCCCCAAAGCTATCTATAAATTCCTCCAGAATCGAGAAGTAAACCATGGATCTCGATATGATACAATAGACACTAGAACCATGTGTAGTCTCACAATCTCATCAACATATAACTTGGCAAGCTTGTCCAATGATTCTGTCTGTAGCACAGGTAAGAAATAAACTTATTTAGTCAGCCTATCCACAATCACCCAAACTGAGTCGTGTCTACATCTAGTCCTTAGTAACGCTACCACGAAATCCATCGAAATTTTCTTCCATTTTCACGACAGAATGACTAAGGATCTTAATTTCCTCATTAGGGTCTGGTGCTCTGCCTTAACTTGCTGACAGGTCAAATACCTCAACACAAAATCTGTTACATCTTTCTTCATTATTGGCCACCAGTAATAAGGTCTTAAGTTTCGATACATTTTTGTAGTACTAGGATGCATAACATATGGTGCATTGTGAGCTTCCTTCAAAATCTCCTCTCGTAATCCATCTACATCTGGTACACAAACTCACCTCCCAATCACCAACGCTCCATCTGCTTTTAATGAAAAGTTAGTCCCCCTATTTTGTGGCACTTTCTTCCTCATCCGCAACAGATAGGAATCTCGAACTTGTGCCTTTCTGATCCTATCTCCCAAATCTAGATGTACCTGAAATATCGCCAATAAACCACTCAAATAATTAATCTCCAATTTCACATCTAATACCCTCAACTTCACTAATGGCATCATACTGTGTCCACTCAAACTAGCTATTACGCTATAGATTTTCCTACTCAAAGAGTCTGCCATTACATAAGCCTTCCCCAGATGGTAATCAATTTTACATTCTTAATCCTTCAGTAGCTTAATCCATCTTCCCTGCCTTAAGTTTAACTCCATCTAAGTTAAAATATACTTAAGGCTCTTATGATCTATAAGGATTCGAAATGTCTTTCTATACAAATAATGTCTCCAAATCTTAAGAGCATACATAATCACCGCTAATGCCAGATCATGGGTGGGATAATTCAACTCATGTGATCTTAATTGACAAGAGGCATAAGCTATCACCTTTCCATGTTACATTAGTACACACCCCGAACCTATCCTCGAAGCATCAGTATATACCTCAAAACCTCCACCACCTGATGGTAGCATCAAAATTGGGCTCGAAGTTAATCTTTAGCTTAAGCTCTTTAAAACTCTCCTGACATTAATCGGTTCACTCAAACTGAACTCCTTTCTTCAATAGTTTGGTTAACGGACTAGTTATTATCAAAAATCCCTCTACAAATCTCCAATAATACCCAGCAAGTCCTAGAAACTCCTTATCTCTGATATATTTCTAGGCGGTTCCTACTCCATAATTGTATTTACCTTAGCAGGATCAGGCATCACTCCCTCTTGAGACGCCACATGTCCAAGGAAAACTACTTGATCCATCCAAAACTCACATTTACTTAACTTCGTGCACAACTATCTCTCCCTTAAAATCTATAACACAATCCTTAAATGTTGCTCATGCTCCTCTTTACTCCTCAAATACACCAATATATCATCAATGAACACTATCACAGACTGATCCAGATACTTCTGAATAGTCATGTTCATCAATGTCGTAAATGCAGCTGGTGCATTAGCTAACTTGAAAGGCATCATTAGAGACTCATAATGGCCATATTGAGTATGAAAAGCTATTTTGGGAATACTTGACTCAGCTATCCTCAACTGCCGATATCCCGATCTCAAGTCAATCTTAGAAAATATAACGGCTCCCCTCAACTGATCCAAAAGATCATCTATCCATGACAACGGATACTTATTCTTAACATTCACCTTGTTTAATTGTCGGTAATCGATGCATAGTCTCATATTACCATCCTTTTTCTTCACAAATAACATTGGAGCTCCCCATAGTGATCTGCTTGGTCTAATAAAACCCTTTTCCAACAACTCTTCTTACTGCCTTTTCAAATCATTTAACTCAACAATAGGCATCCTATAAGGTGTAATGGAAATTGACGCCACTTTAGACATAATCTTAATGGTGAAATCTATCTCTCGTTGAGGGGGTAAACTTGGTAAATCATCTAAGAATACGTCCGAAAATTCCCTTATCATAGGAATATCCTCTAACCCAGGACTCATCTCCCTCGTATCTATAATATGAGCTAGATATGCCTCACATCCATCCAATATCAACCGTCTAACAGTCACATCCGAGATCACACATGCTGGAACCACTCTATAATCCCCCATAAATATCATTTTCGAGTTACTCGAAGACTCTGTCATCACCTGCTTTGCATAACAATCTATTATAGCTCGATATTGTGCCAACCAATCTATTATGAGAATCACATCAAAATCCCTTAAATCCATCACTATCAAGTTAGCTAGTACTTCCACTCCGCCAATCCTCACTGACATATCCCTTCTTACATTATTTACTACCATACGGTCTCCTACTAGCAACGACACTCTTAGGTCCTATTCTAAAGGACTAACCTCCCCCAAAACGCTAGAGGCAAACTCTAGAAAAATGTAAGAGTGTGTAGATCTTAGGTCTACTAACATATAAGCGTTAATATCAAATAATGAAATCATACCAGAAATAACAACATTATCTGCAGGTGCCTCCTCCTTCGTCATATGGTATATCCTCGCCTGAGTTTGGCTCTAAGCTGAGGATGTCCTATTAGTACATATACCCAATGTTGATCCACGTTCAACTCCTCTACCATCACCTCTATTACCAGTTCTACCTGAACCTCTACCCGAACCAAAGGCACCACTCTGACCATGTACTGTCTCCTCTGCCCTTGCTCCTGGACTCCTCCCTACTGTCGAACAACTCCTCTGTAAATACCCCCGTTCTCCACAAATATAACATGCTTGAATGAACTCAATAGGCTCCCAACATGGTCCTCTGTGAAATCTCCCAAAGGTGGCACAACTCGGATATCCTCTAACTCCTCTATCAAAAGATCCTCTGAACCTTTGACTAGCCCCTCTGTCAGATCCAACTAATAGTGGACTGGTAGTGCTATGCTATCCTAAATCCCTACTAGTTCCTCCACCAGACGGATAGAAACTACCACACCTGCTAGATGTGGCATCGACTCTCCTAGATCCCCTAGTACCAGTAGACCATGAATGAGTAATTCCCCTCTTAACAGACCGACTCACCTTTCCATAATGACTTTTTTATCGCCTCTTTAACTCTCTCCTCCTTCTACCTTGTTCTATTACATCCTCCACTCTAAATGTAGTCTCTACTAACTTCTTTAAGTTAGAAGTAGCAACTCCCAATCCCAAATGAATATCTATCCTCAAACCCTACTTAAATTTGTAACATTTGTCTTCGGGATTTGCCACGACCTCCAATGCATACTTAGACAAGGATGCAAAGTGAGCCTCGTATTCAGCCACTAACATCTCCTCTGTCTAAACCAAACTTATGAATTCCATCTTCTTTCGATCACGATATATTCGCGAAGTGTATTTATCTTTGAACTATCTCTATAACTCCTAACAAGTCATCTCTCAAGTCTCATAGGATCTCTTCACTAACTTCCACGAAGTTAGTGAATTGCCCTGGAATAAGAAAACAATGTACTACAACCTTCTTTTTGATGTACAATCCGGATGATTTAAAATTATCTTTGTTTGCTCTTACCATGCCTCAACCTCCTTAGGATCTATAATACCTCAAAACTCTACTGCACCCATCTTATAGATCCGCTCATAGTTTCGATCTACCCCAGAATCACCTAAGGCTGGAGCTATAGTAATAGCCTGTTGCATCATTTGAAAGAACTACATCATTTTTGGTGGCATTGGCACCTCTCCTACTATCCTATTTGCTTAGGTATCCCTTTGATCTGACACATTCGAAGTACGGATCAAACTCCCCGTTCCCCATGTGACCTAGGGCCAGCATTATCCTCTCCTGAAGCCATCCTAAAAGAGATAAGAACACATCAGTAGTTTTTTTATATTCAATATGTCCCTAAAAACGTAAACCCACTCTGATACCACCCAATGTGATGCTCTTAAAATTTCATAAACCATAATTAACCAAATATTTCCCAAAGCATATCATTAATCATCAAATTCCTTATTAGTTCCAAAAGAGAGGATTGTTTGCCAGATACAAAAGTATTCTACATAACACAACTACGGAGCTGACACATTAAAAAAAATACATTTTAAAAACTTTACACAAGTAATTTGCTGGCCTTCATAGACTCCACTTGGTCTATCCTGTACTCTGGGGTTACCAGTAATTACTTGATCTCCTAAAAAATAAAATGGCAAGGGGTGAGCTGCCTACTCAGTAAAGATAACCGACCATACCCTTAAAATCAGTAACTCCATAAATAATAATAAAACTAAGTCAACCGATTAAATCATACATATAATATGTATATACACAACAACATTTAGTCTAATCCAAACAGTTAACAAACATCTTAAAATTTTTACCAAATTAGTATTTAAACAAATATTAATTATAACTGCCATTTTTGTTTTATTCCAATATTTAACTGAATTTCTTAGGCCCAGTTTAACCTAGTATGCGTGCATCCAAGGGTCTGCCAGCTCATCTCATCAACATATCTCTCATAAGTGGAAAAGTAATTAAATATATAAATATCAGCACAGGGTACCTCAATTTCTCAATCTATCTTGATACCCCGATACTACTCCAGTACCTAACCATCGACAAAGGATATTCCAGGGACTCAGAATACCCTGATACCACTCTGATACCTAGTCATCGATACAAGACATCCCTGGGAGTTAGGATGCCTCGGTATCTGCTCCACAGTCAGATACCTAGCTACCACTCACTCATATAAACTCAACCTATCAATCTAAGGCCATCAAATGTAGCATATCCTAGGTAAGCCACTGATTCTTGATTTTCACCAATTATTCACAATTTATTATCCACCAGTCTCTATTTAATGAACACATTTATCATTAATTTAATAAAACATAATAACGAAACACCTTATATTACATTAATTACTTGATAATTAAAGTAAATATAGTTCATATATGTAATTATTAATTATTAATTAAATTAATGACTAATTCAAGATATAATTTATTAATAACAAAACAATACTTAATTTTAAAAGTAAATTCAAAGGTTATTCTTACCTAAATTTCGGACTCAACTAATTGATAATCTCAATTTCTCCTTAATTGGACTTTCGTACCTAGAATTTACAAAATTTTATTAGACTAATTTACCAAAAATTTCTTACCCAATTGCACTAATAATCTAACATTATTGTCTCTTCTAATTTATTCTTAATTATAACAAATAATATCCTTACTAACCTAAACCCCATAATTACTAAAATACCCTTAACTAATTAAAATTCTCATTTTACCCTCATCCATTTCAATTAATACCAAAAATGCCCTTCTTACAACAAAATTCTAGATTTTCCCTTAACTTTTTGCACTTCCCACTCTGCTCTTACTTGCAACATAAATTTTAGATTCACCCTTAACTTTATGTACTTCCCATTCTGGCCCCTACATGAAACTTAAATTTTAGATTCACCCTTAACTTTCTGCACATCCCATTCTACCCCTACATGTAACTTAAATTCCAGATTCGCCCTCAACTTTTTGCATTTCCCATTCTGCTCCTACATGCAACTTAAATTTTCAAAACAATGTTATCATCTTCACTCTCCCCTCCTCTTCTCTCTTTTCTTCTTTCATCATTTTCCAACCCCATTTTCTACACTTCTCTCACTTCATGCAACTTCCAAAAATAATCCCAAACAACCACAACATGTAATCTAACTACAAACTAGTGTAAGATGATCAAAAATTGCAAATAAAATGACATAATAGTTGCTGAAATTTTTACATAAATGTAAGGCACTATGGGATTGTCAACCTCCATAACTCCCTTCAATTTTTCTCCAAAACAAACAAAATGAGGAAACTTATGAGGAAAAAGTTACATGTAGACGAAATAGTATGTTTTTGGACACACTTACTAGCTGGAAATTGATATGTGTTTAAATTTAATTACATTTGATATACCAAACTTAGTGATTAATGCCTTAAAAATGATTAAGATACTTACTTTGACTCATTTGTGATTTTAGGAACAATTTAGAAGCAAAGAAGTTAAAGTGAGTCAAAAGCACGATATATGGGTCAATTTTTCAAAGATTGATTTTCACTTTTCTTCATGGAGTAAGAAGAAGAAAATTAAAAGAGAAGAGGAAGACAAGAAAAATGGAACACAAAGAATAAGAATCATAAAAAGCAATGCACGTTTTGCTATCACTAGCTGCTGTCGTTTCATGCTTAATTTACTGGCATTTTTTGCTCTATTAAATTGACGTTTTTGCATGAACGACAGTAGCTGGTGAGGGGCAAAAGGGCTAAAACTACGTTGCACATGTATGGTAGATGCCTGCATATACAGGCATTGTGTGTTACGTGTCTCCGTTGAATGCCTAAATGCAAACCATGCTTTTGCTCAAAATGCACAGTAAAAGAAGAGGGACGTGAAAAGCAGCATGGACACAAGATTAATTTGTCACATCAATGAATAGGATAGGGGGCATGAAATAGAAGGTTACCTTCGTTTTTTTCACCACTGAAGTATGGAGAAGATGGCTCATGCTTGGAACATAAAATGGAGATGGAAGGCTAGCTTCCCTACGCCGGTTCAATGGGAATATTGATGCCAAGTCACAGTTAAGCTATTTTTTTCATTTTAAGGTTGTAATTTCTTTTCGGATTGTTATGTTGTTGGTGTTGATTTGATTGGGTTTTGGGATGAATGATCTTAATACGTTATTTTGATTGTTTTATTTCGAACCTATTGCTAAAACATTGAATGTAATCTATAATCGTTACTTTTGATGTTTGTGAGTAGCATCGAATGATCCAATATCATTAGGAACAACATAATTTAGGTTAGATAAGTCAAACGTGTGAGGTTACTGCTTATATTGATCATTTTCCATTTCATAATGCGGTTGCCAAATTAAACCTAAATATCATATCCTAGGTTATTTTGTAATTATGTTTAATTAATGATCGTTTCTTGATTAAGCAAAACCTAAGGGAAAATTGGGATTAGGAGAGTATTCTATTAGTCTCAGATCGATAATGTAAAGAGAGTTGTAAAGATGTTAGGATGATAAAATATGCTTGATCGTGTTTAGGCCAAGATTGAACCTAGAACCGGACCTTACGTATATTCGACAGTTTAATCATTTTCGATTGCTTGTTTTAATTTATTTTTGATAGTTTACTTTTACTTTAATTTCTAAATTACTAAAAATCCAAAACCCACCCTTTTATATTTTCCTTAATCCATTAACTTTGGTTACGGAAATTAACTGAACATTTCCTGTGGATTCGATCCCAACTCACCCTAACTATAAATTTTAGTGTGCAGTGTTAGGTAAATTTTGTAGCATGCTAGGCACATGCTGTCAAATTTTGGCACCGTTGTCGGGGACTGTGGTAGTTTAATTTTCATATTTTATTTTAGTTAATGTTTTGTGAATATATTTGTTTCTTTTTTATTATTTGTTAACTTTTAAAAGTTTGTAAGTGTTGGTGTATGGTAGTAACCAGATCTCCTCGTAGAGAAATTGAGGAACTTGATCCAGAGATCAAGAGAACATTACAGAGGTTAAGAAAAGAAGCAAGAACATCTTCAGTAATAGACCCAGAACCGTAATTTGAAGCAACTATGGCAAATCTGAGAACGTTGAGAGAATTAGCTGCACCAGACTTAACCTAAAGACCCCTATGGATTACGTTTCCTAATTTTGCTGAACATGTTTCCTTTGAGTTAAAATCCGGATTAATTCATTTATTACCTAATTTTTATGGTCTTGCAGGTGAGAATGCACACAAGCACCTTAAGGAGCTCGATGTGGTTTGCTTGAGCATGAAGCCTTTTAGGGTGACAGACGAGTAGATCATGTTGAGAGCCTTCCCATTCTCACTCAAAGATGTAGCAAAAGATTGGCTGTTTGTTTTACCAATGGGGAGCATAAGTACTTGGTTGGAGATGAAGAGACTGTTCTTAGAGAAATATTTTTCGGCCTCAAAGATGACAAGTATTTGGAAGGAGATATGTGGCATCAAGAAGTATAATGGAGAATCTCTTTATGATTATTGAGAGCAGTTCAAGAAGTTATGTGCCAGTTGTCCGCACCATAACATACTGGAGCAACATCTCATCTAATATTTCTATGAAGGATTGTTACTGATAGGGAGGAGTTTGGTTGATGTAGCGAATGGTGGGGCGATTTGTGAGAAGACTCCTATTAAAGCCAGGATATTACTTTAGCAGACGACCGCTAACAACCAACAATTTGTGTTGGATCCCGTTTCTGGAACCCAACTCTTGCTTTGATACCATAACTGTTGGACTCTGCTTCCGGAGCCCAACATTCAAAGTCATAAAACGTGAACATATTATCCTATAAGGTTATTTCCATGAACCCTCATTAGCCATCATCCCACTAGAGTGGCGTGTCTACACTCGTTAAACATAAAAAAAATCATTTCTCCCACTTCAGCACAGATTTTGGGAAACCTTAAACCGGAATTACAATTTGATTTCTTCAGAACATTGTTCCCCCTTTGTCTTAAGTTTCTAATGACACCAAAATCATTCAATTTGGTTCAGAAATATGAAAGTTAGGGCCCAAACATTTTCAGACTGTTATTAGACTGAAACAGTACACTATTCCCAACTTCCATCCAAAATTTGAAAGTCTTAGGGACTGATTCAGAAAAATTCAATTCCTTCAGATGATTTGTATCTTTATGTCTCTAGTTTATTTAGAAACAAGAATCATCTTATTTGGAAGTCGGATAACAAAGTTATGGTCGAAAGAATCAATCAAGTTTTTGTCCTCAATCATATTAAACCTGTCTCGAGACAATTGGCATAACTTTCACTATAGATATCGAATCAAGGCCATTCTTGGATGGTTTAAAGATGAATTATAGATCTACAACTTTTGTGCAAACCTTGATGATAGATTCTATCATCTAGAGGGTCAAAATTGGACCAGACAATAGGGTAAGCCGATCTCAGACGAAAGGTCAGACGAAAGGCTAGACGGTTTGGGACGATTGACATAACTTTCTCTAGAGATATTAGATCAAGGAAATTCTTAGACTTTTTAAAATAGAAATTCTAGATATAAAACTTTTAATAATACCTTAAAGATAGATTCTGTCATCTAGAGGGTCAAAATTGGACCAGTCGATAGGGTAAAACAATCCCAGAAGAAAGGTCAGACGAAACCAGACGATTTGGGATAACTGGCATAACTTTCTCTAGAGATATCGGACCAAGGTCATTCTTAGATGATTTGAAAGAGGCCTTTTAGATCTACATCTTTCATGAAGACGTTGAAGATATATTCTATCATATTGAGGGTCAAAATTGGACCAGAAGATAAGGTAGATGATTCAGTCTACAGTGGATAAGAAGGAAGGTTTCAGTCTAGGACCTATTTTGGAACAATTGACATAACTTTTTCTATAGATGTCTTATCAAGGTCACTCTTAGATGATTTGAAACATGACTTCTAGATCTACATCTTTCATGAAGACCTTGAAGATAGATTCTATTATCTTGAGGGTCAAAATTGGACCAGACAATAGGGTAGACAATTTAGTCTATAGTGGATAAGAAGGAAGGTTTTAATCTAGGATATATTTTGGAATAATTGGCATAACTTTCTCTGTAGATGTTAGATCAAGATAATTCTTAGATGATTTGAAAGAAGAATTCTATATCTATATCTTTCATGAAGACCTTGAGCATATATTCTATCATCTTGAGGGCCAAAATTAGACCAGACTATAGGCTAGATGATTCAGTCTACAGTGGATAAGAAGGAAGGTTTCAATCTAGGACCTATTTTGGAACAATTGGTATAACATTCCCTATAGATAGACCTGGCAAAACGGGCGGGTCACCCGTTTACCCGCCCGTATCCGCCCTAATAGTCCGGGTATGGGTTGGTATATTTTTTTACCCGATTCATATTTACCCGTACCCGACCCACTCGTTGATTTTGCGGGTGGGTCAGGTCCAACCCGCGGGTACCCGTGGATACCCG
>JAOTAX010000007.1:25573991-25596909 GCA_025629825.1 Erythroxylum guanchezii
AAATGTTATGAATGATGAGTTGTGGTTAAATATGAAGAGTAAAATGAATTGAAGTTGATGATTTGATGAATTCTAATTGGTAGTTGAATGGATAAGAATGTGTTGTTTTAGTTAAGGAAGTGAAGTTGAGATGAATTTCAAGTTTTCCATAAGGGTAAATTTTATGTTTTGATTCAAGGGAAAGTCTGGAATGATTTAGGTAGAATTAGCCAAAATTATCTCCTTGGAAGTTGTAGATGATCTTTTCAGCTTTCCGATGCTATAAAGTTTGTAATTTTTGGACATCGGAATAGGAAGATATGCTCATTACAAGTTGTGATGTTGCATAGGGTGTGTGTATGTGACAACTATGATGAATGATGGGAAATTGTGGTTTTGATGAACCAAATGAGTTCAGAATTTAGAATGTTGTGAGATAATTTTGGTGTTTGAGTTGATATGAAGTGATTTTGCACTAGAAGAGTTGAATTTGGGAAGATTATGAGTGAATATGATGTTAGATTGGTTGTAAGAAGCTTTGGAGGGGCTTTGGATGGGTTTAGGAAACCCCCATGTCCGTTTAACGGACCTTTATGGGTCAAAAAGGACCCCTAGCATCGCCCATGTCCATTTAACGGACTTAATGTCTGTTTAACGAACCTTCTCGGGTAAGAAAGTGCACTTTGGCCCACGGGATAGCTTCATGAAATCGCGATTTTGATCCTTTTAGAGGCAGAATCTCGCTTTGTAGTCTTCATAAAAGTTGTAGATCTAGAAGTCTACTTTCAAATGGTCTAAAAATGAAATCAATCTGATATTTATGGTGAAAGTTATGATGATCGTGCCAAGACATGTTACTGCATGATTGAGGACTTAAACATGTTCGATTCTTTTGGTCATAACTCCCTCATCCAACCTCCAAATGAAGTGATTCTTGAAGCAATGGATTCATAAGACATGTATGTATCTTTCCATGAAAATTTGTATCTTTTAGAGTTGATTTGAGAAAGCTTGCAATAGAACAAGTGAGGGGTCGGTTGGGAGCCCACAATCAGGGTATGAACACCCTTTAGCTTCTTAAGCATATCTTGATTTATAGAGCTCCGATTAAGATTATTCTTGCTTCAAAGAAAACTAGAGACTTAGATCTATGATTTCTTTGAGAAGTTAAATTGAAATTCTGATTTGAAGATTTCCAAATTCTGTTCACAAGTAGGAGAAATGAGTTCGAGTATCGTGACTGATTTGGTATGGGCACACCATAGAACATATGTGAGGAAATTTTTAGTATGTTATGAGAATAAAGATGAATTGTTGATGGCTAATGAGGGTTCAATGCAATAACCCTTCAAGATAATATGCACGTGTTCATGTTTTCGCAAGAGTTGGATTCCAGAATCAAGCGGGATCCAACATAGGTGATGTATGAGTCCGCAAGAGTTGGGTTCCGAAAACGGGATCCAACAGAGGTGGTATCAGAGCAAGGGTTGGGTTCTGGAACAAGCGAAAATCGGACCTAACAATGGGTGTTAAATAATAGCAACATCAACCAGTAATAGATGGGCTAGAATTCTGTACTTTTTACTACAAACATCACCATTTCAAGTCAAAAGAATGTCAAATGCTCTGAATAACAAAAGCATTAGGAAGATATAAGTTACAGATGGATTCATGTACAGGCATTAAATTATCAAAACATAAACACACAATTACATGTAATCAAGAGAATGACCAATTATCTACTAAAATGACTCGTTATGTTGAAAACAAAGTTTAAAAACCATAGGGTATGTCCAGATATTTTGGAGCGATCATCCAAGTTTGGAATCACATTGGTAACAGAAGCATACATTGGCAGCTTTCTCCTGCAAGCTCATAGCAAAAGAAAATTGATTCATTTGAATCGAGAACAGTAATTAGAGTATAACTCAAAATCCAATATAAGACAATCTACTCCTTGCAATCTCAGTTCAACTTGTTCGAGTTTCTTTAGATATTGCTTTTGTGCTTCAAAACAAATCCTCTGTCTTTGCAAATCATTGATCTGATCGTTGGTGACTGTGTTCATACAAATCAAGGAACCAAATTCCAATCAAAACCCACTTCAAAAACCAAAACTCCCAACAACAAACACAACACAGAATAATCATATACATATCTTAGCTCCTCCATTAAAGCTCTCTCCTTCTCAAGCTCTGCCTCTAATTCCTTCTTCACAATCTCCAGTTCACCATCTACACTACACAAGCCTCAGATTCTACCTTCTCTGTCTTCTGCTTCCATTCATCTCTCTTTTTCTCATAATCTGCATCAATACATCAACCTATCAGCCAAAACATTACAATTTTTTGATGAAACCCATGTACATAGAAAAGAATTGAAATTGCCCATAAAATTCCACGAATAGACCACGAAAGAATGGAAACAGCTAAACGAGTAATTACACTATGAACAAACAACACATTTAAAAAAAACCCCAATAGCAAATTTTTTTAGGGCATAACATTAGGGTTCTTTTAAGAGAGAAATAAAGAGAGGGGGAGAGAGGGATACCAGAAGAAGAAGATCGAGGAGAAGAGGAGTTGTTATTCTTCTTGGCCATGGCTCTGATAACCAATGAATTGCAACCATAAGAAGAAATCTTGAGCCCCAAATCCCTAATCTCCAAAACCCCAATTGCGATGACCAGATCTCGTCGATGTTAACCTGACTTGGACAATTCCCATCTGGTTACAAAGAGTAGAGAGAAAAATGCCAAGACCTTTATGGAGAAAACGAGAGAGACGAGTGAGAGATCTTGGGCAAACTTGACATTTTGGTTTTGGGTAATCAGCTGATTACCCCGAACGCTGGTGTAGAGAGCTTATTCATTTTGATTGGTTGGGTTGGCTGATTCAACCCAACCAGCTAATTAATCAAACACATCTATTAGCCAAACAGCTAATTTTGGCTGATCAACTAATTTTTAAGCTGATCAGCTGATATCCAAACACCTGCTAAGTCGTTCTCTGTAAATTTTTGCTTACAATTGATAATTAGTGATTCATATTCACTCAGAATGTCAATATATGTAACACTTTCAAAAAATATTCAGAAACCATAATCATTCAAATATTTCCCAAAACATACCATTAACATCAAATTCCTCATTAGTTCCAAAAGAGAGGATTGTTTGTCAGATGCAAAAATATTTTACATAACACAACTACCGAAGTTATCAGATTAAAAAATATATACAATAAAAAAACTTTACACGATTAAAATGTTAGACCCCAACTATTCTCCACTCTGTCAATCACGTAAATTGGGGTTATCGGCAATCATTGGATCTCCTTAAAAAAGTAATGGCAAGAGGTGAGCTGCCAACTCAGTGAGAATAATTGACCTTACGCTTAAAACCAAGTAACTCAATAATTAATTATAACACTTAGTCAACTGATTAAATCATACATATTATTTGTATATACACAACAATCCTCAGTCTAATCCAACAGTTAACAAACAACTCAAAACTTTCACCAAATGATGATTACACAAATATTAATTTCAACTGCCATTTATGTTTTATTCCAATATTTAATTGAATTGCTTGGGCCCAGCTTAACTTAGTAGGCGTACACCCATTGATCTGCCAGCTCATCTCACCATAATCTCTCATCGGTGGAAATATAATTGAATGTATAAATATTGGCACATGATACCTTGATTTCTCAATCTTCACCTCGATATAACTCCAGTAACTAGTTATCGACACAAGATATCCCCAGGACTCAAGATATCCTGGTGCCACTATGGTACCTAGTCGTCGACACAAGACATCTCCGGGACTCAGGATGTCCCGGTATCTGCTCCACAAACAGATACGTAGCCACCACTCACTCATATTGACTCAACCTAGCCATCTAAGACCATTGAATGTAGCCTATCTTAGGTAAGCCACCGATTCTCGATTTTCACTAATTATTCACAACTTATTATCCATTAGCCTCTATTTAATTAACACAGTTCCCGTCAACTTAACAAGCAATACACCTCAAAAAACGTAACCAAAGATAACAACGAAAAACCTTAAACTACATTAATTATTTGGTAATTAAAGTAAAAATAATTCATGTATGTAAGTGATAATCATTAATTAAATTAATGACTAATTCAAAATATAATTTATTAATAACAAAACGGTACTTAATTTTAAAGTAAAGTCTAAGGTTATCCTTACCTCGGTTTCGAACTTAACTAATTGATAGTCTAAATTACTCCTTAATCGGACCTTTAGACCTAAAATTTACAAAATTCTATGAGACTAATTTACAAAAAATTTCTAACCCAGTTACACTTAATAATCTAACATTATTTGTTCTTCCAAATTATTCTTAATTATAAAAAGAATATCCTTACTAACCTAACCCCATTATTACTAAAATATCCTTAACTAATTAAAAGTCTCATTTACGCTCATTCATTTCAATCAATACAAAAAATGCCTTTCTTACAACTAAATTCTATATTTACCCGTCACTTTTCTGCATTCCCTATTCTGCCCCTACATGCACCTTAAATTTTCAAAAGATGCCATTGCCTTCACCCTCTCCTCTTCTTCTCTCTACTATTCTTTTATCAATTTTCCAGCCACATTTTCTCCCTTTTTATTTCTTCATGCAACTTCAGTTATTGTCTCAATCAACCACAACATGCAATCCAACTATGAACTAGTGCAGGATGATCAAAATTCACAAATAAAATGACATAATAGTTGCTGGAATTTTTAACTAAGTATAAGGCACTATGAGGTTGTCAACCTCCACGACTCCCTCTAATTTCTGCAAAACAAACAAAATGAGGAAACTTATGAGGAAAGAGTTACTTGCAGATGAAAGAATGTGTTTTTAGACAAACTTAGTAGTTGGAAATTTGAAAGAAAAGTGAAGAAGAATGTGATTTTCGTATATGTTATACTAATTTCCAGATTCTTGTTTTTTTATACATATTTAAAGGTTGTGGGTTAGGGCTGTGGGTAAGTTATATTAATGAACGGGCTTTACATATCTCCCCCTATTAAAAGAATTTCATCTTCAAAATTAAATTACTTACCTGAGGATCCAAACAAATGAGGATATTGACGTCAAACTTCATCCTCTACCTCCCAAGTAGCCTATCTTGGAGAACGATGATGACTTTATAAAAATTGCACCATCGAAATCTCTCGTCTCCTTAATTTCCGAATATGTCTATCTAATATCTCTCCTAGCTCCTCCTTATAACTCATGTCATTTGTAATTTCAATCTCAGGCCTTGATACAACATGACTAGAATCCGATCGGTACCATCTCAACATTGACACATAGAACATATCATGAATCTGTGATAACTTTGGTGGTAATGCTAATCTATAAGCTAACAGCCCGACATGTTGTACAATTTCATATGGCCCAATATATCTCAGACTCAACTTCTCTCTCTTACCAAACCTCAGAATTCCCCTCCAAGGTGATACCCAAAGAAATAACATATCTCCAACATTGTACTCCATCTCCCGACAATGTTGATCATCATATTTCTTTTGCCAATCTTGAGCTGCCTTCAAACAATGCCTTACCACCTTTATTTTCTCCATTGTCTTTTGAACCAACTCTAGGCCCTCTAATAATTTGGCTCACTCTATATCCCAACATATCAGATCTCTACACTGCTTGCCATATAATACCTCAAATGATGCCATACCGATGCTAAAGTGATAACTATTGTTATACGCAAACTCCATCAAAGGTAAATAGCCATCCTAATCACTCTTAAAGTTCAACACATAAGTTCTCATCATAACCTCCAATGTCTAAATCGTACGTTTCGATTGTGCATATGATTGAGGCTGAAATGCAGTACTCAAATTCAATCTAGTCCCCAAAGTTGTCTTTAAACTCCTCCAAAATTGAGAAGTAAACTGTGGATCTTGATTTGATACAATAGACACTAGAACCCCATGTAATCTCACAATCTCATCAACATACAACTTGGAAAGCTTGTCCAATGAGTCTGTCTGTTGTACAAGTAAGAAATAAGTTGATTTAGTCAGCCAATCCATAATCACCCAAACTGAATCATGTCTACGTCTAGTCGTCTTAATTTCCCTATTGGGGCCTGATGCTCTGCTTTAACCTGCTAACAGATCAAACACCTTAATACAAACTCTGCTACTTCTTTCTTCATTGTTGGCCACTAGTAATAAGGTCTTAAGTTTCGATACATTTTCGTAGTATCAGGATGCATAGCACATGGTACATTATGAGCTTCGTTCAAAATCTCCTCTCGTAATCCATCTACATCTGATACACAAACTCGCCTCCCAATCACCAACGTTCCATTTGCTCTTACTGAAAAGTTAATCCCCCTATTATGTTGCACTTACTCCGTCATCTGCATTAGATAGGAATCTCGAAGTTGTGCCTCCCTAATCCTATCTCCCAAATTTGGTTAGATCTGTAACGTCGCCAATAAACCACTCAAATAATCAAGCTCCATTTTCATATCCAATGCCCTCAACTCCACTAATGGCATCATAATGTGTCCACTCAAACTAGTCATTACGCTAGAGATTTTCCTACTTAAAGCGTCTACCATAACATTAGCCTTCCTTAGATGGTAATCAATTATCATAATCCTTCAGCAGCTCAATCCATCTTATCTACCTTAAGTTTAACTCCTTCTGAGTTAAAATATACTTGAGGCTCTTGTGATATGTAAGGATTTAGAATGTATCTTCATACAAATAATATCTCTAAATCTTAAGAGCATGCACAATCGCCGCTAACTCCAGATCACGGGTGGGATAATTCACCTCATGCGATCTTAACTGATGAGAGGCATAAACTATCACCTTTCCATGTTGCATTAATACACACCCTAAACCTATCCTCGAAGCATCAGTATATACCTCAAAATCTCCACCACTCGATGGTAACACAAAAATTATACTGGAAGTTAATCTCCGCTTAAGCTCCTCAAAATTCTCCTGAAACTGATCGGCCCACTCAAACTGAACTTGTTTATTCAACAATTTGGTTAACGGGCTAGTTATTATCGAAATCCCTCTACAAATCTCTGATAATCCCCAGCAAGTCCTAGAAAACTCCTTATGTCTGATATGTTTCTTGGCAGTTCCCACTCCGTAATTACCTTTACCTTAGCAGGATCAGGCATCACTCCCTCTCGAGACACCACATGTCCAAGAAAAACTACTTACTCCATCCAAAACTCACACTTACTCAACTTCGCATACAATTGTCTCTCCTTCAGAATCTGTAACATAATCCTCGAATGTTGCTCATGCTCCTCTTTACTTCTCGAATACACCAATATTTTATCATTGAACACTATCACAAACTAATCCAGATACTCCTGAAAAGTCCTGTTCATCAATGCCATGAATGCAACTGGTGTATTAGTCAACCCGAAAGGCATCACTAGGAACTCATAATGGCCATACAAAGTACGAAAAGCTATCTTGGTAATACTTGACTTAGCTATCCTTAACTTTTAGTATCCCGATCTCAATTCAATCTCGAAAAATATAACAGCTCCCCTTAGTTGATCCAAAAGATCGTCTATCCTCGACAACAGATACTTATTCTTTACTGTCACCCTGTTTAACTGTCGGTAATTCATGCATAGTCTCATATTGCCGTCCTTTTTCTTCACAAATAACATTGGAGCTCCCCAGGGTGATGTGGTTAGTCTAATAAAGTCCTTTTCTAACAATTCTTTTAACTGCCTTTTTAACTCATTTAACTCAACAGTAGCCATCCTGTAAGGTGCAATGGAAATCGGTGCCACTCTAGACATGGTCTTAATGGTGAAATATATCTCTCATTGAGGTGGCAAACCTAGTAAATCATTTAAGAATATGTTCGAAAATTCCCTTACCACAGGAATAACCTCTAATTTAGGACTCACCTCCCTTGTATCTATAATATGAGTTAGATAACACACATACAATATCAACCATCTAGCAGTCACGACCGAGATCACACATGGTGGAACCACTTTGCGATCCCCCACAAATATCACTTTCGAGTTACCCGAAGACTCTATCATCACCTCCTTCGCCTAACAATCTATTATATCACGATGTTGTACCAACCAATCTATCCCGAGAATCACATCAAAATCCCTTAAATCCATCAATATCAAGTCAATTGGTAGTTCCACTCCGCCAATTCTCATTGGCATTTCCCTTCTTACACTATTTACTATCTCACAGTCTCCTACTAGCAACAGCACTCTTAGGTCATATTCTAAGGGACTAACCTCCCCCGAAACTCTAGAGGCAAACTCTAAAGAAATTTTAGAGTGTGTAGATCTTGGGTCTACTAACACATAAGTGTTAATATCAAATAATGAAATCATACCAGAAATAACATCATTGGCTGCAGGTGCCTCCTCCCTCGTCATGTGGTATATCCTCGCTTGAGTTTGACTCTAAGTCGAAGATGTCTCACAAATACCTGTACCTAGTGCTGATCCATGTCCAACTCCTCTACCACCACCTCTACTGCCAGTTCTATCTGAACCTTTGACTAAACCAAAGACACCACCCTGACCCTGTATTGTCTCCTCTACCCTCACTCTTGAACTCCTCCCTACTGTCAAACAACTCCTTTGTAGATGCTCCTGCTCTCCACAAACATAGCATGCCTGATTGATCCTAGTAGGCCCTTAACATTGTCCTCTCTTAAATCTCCGCAGGTGGCACAACTTAGATATCCTCCAACTCCTCTATCAAAAGATCCTTTGAACCTCTAATTAGCCCCTCTTTTAGATCCAACTGATGGTGCACGGGCAGTGCTATGTTGTCTTGAATCCTTACCAACTCCTCCACCAGACCTGTAGAAACTACCATGCCAGCTCAGTGTGGCATTGGCTCTCTTAGATCCCCCAGCACCAGTAGACCATGAATGAGTAGCTCTCCTCTTAATAGACCGACTCCCCTCTCCATGATGACTCTCTGATCGCCTCTTTAACCCTTTCCTCCTTCTACCTTGTTCTATTATTACATCCTCCACTCTAAGTGCAAGCTCTAGTAACTTTTTGAAGTTAGAAGTAGCCGCTTCCTATCCCAAATGAATATCTTTCCTCAAACCCTGCTTAAATCTGTAACATCTGTTTTTGGGATTTACCACAGCCTTCAATGCATACTTAGACATGGCTGCAAAACGAGCCTCATAATCTGCCACTGACATCTTCTCTGTCATGAACTCCATCTTCTTTCAATCCCGATATATCCATGGAGTGTATTTATCTCTGAATTCTCTCTGGAACTCCTGCCAAGTCATCTCTTGGGTCTCATAGGATCTCTTCACTGACTTCCACCAAGTCAGTGCATTGCCCTGGAATAAGGAAACAATGTATTGCAACCTTCTTTCTGAGGTACACTCCAGACGATCTAAAATTATCCCTGTCTGCTCCCACAGTGCCTCATCCGCCTTAGGGTCAGTAGTATCTCGAAACTCTACTGCACCCATCTTCTGGATTCGCTGATAGTTACTATCCACCCCAAAATCACCTTGGGCTAGAGTCGTAGTAATAGCCTATTGCATCATCTAAAAGAACTGCATCATCTGCGATGGCATTGACACCTCTCCTCCTACCTTATTTGCTTGAGCATCCCCCTGATCCGACACATTCAGAGGATGGATCAAACTCCCCGATTCCCTAGGTGACTCAGGGCTAACATTATCCTCTTTTGAAACCATCCCAAAAGAGATAAGAACACATCATTAGTTTTTTTTTTACCTAATACGTCCCTAGAAATGTAAACCCGCTCTGATACCACCCAATGTAATGCTCCCAAAAAAATTTCAGAAACCATAATTATCTAAATATTTTCCAAAGCATACCATTAATCATCAAATTCCTCATTAGTTCCAAAAGAGAGAATTGTTTGTCATACACAAAAGTATTCTACATAACACAACTATCGGAGTTGTCACATTCAAAAATATATACAGTCAAAAACTTTACACAATTAAACCTATTATCCACTCTATCAATCAGGTACACTGGGGTTATCGGCAATTACTAGATCTCCAAAAAAAAAAAAAAGGCAAGAGGTGAGCTGCCAACTCAGTGAGGATAACTAACCTTACCCTTAAAACCAAGTAACTCAATAATTAATTATAACATTTAGTCAACCGATTAAATCATACATATAATACATATATACCCAACAATCCTTAGTCTAATCCAACAATTAACATCTCAAAAATTTCACCAAATGATGATTACACAAATATTAATTTCAACTGTCATTTATGTTTTATTCCAATATTTAACTGAATTGTTTGGGCCAACTTAACCTAGTAGGCGTACACCTAATGATCTGTCGGGTTAAATGTATAAATATCGGCACAAGATATCTCGATTTATCAATCTTCATCCCGGTACTACTCCAGTACCTAGCCATCGACACAGGATATCTTGGTACCACTTTAGTACCTAATCATCTGCACAAGACATCCCCGGGACTCAGGATGCCTTGATTTTTGCTCCACAAATAGATACCTAGTCGCTACTCACTCATATCGACTCAACCTATCCATCTAAGACCATCGAATGGAGCTTATCCTAGGCAAGCCACCGATTCTTGATTTTCACCAATTATTCATAACTTATTATCCACTAGTCTCTGTTTAATTAATATATTTCCCGTCAACTTAACAAGCAATACACCTCAAAAAACGTAACAAAATATAACAATGATACACCTTATACTACATTAATTATTTGATAATTAAAGTAAATATAATTCATGTATATAAGTATTAATCATTAATTAAATTAATGACTAATTCAAAATATAATTTATTAATAACGAAACGGTACTTAATTTTAAAAGTAAAGTCCAAGGTTATCTTTACCTCGGTTTCGAACTCAACTAATTGACAGTCCAAATTACTCCTTAATCAGACCTTCAGACCTAAACTTTACAAAATTCTATTAGGGTAATTAATGAAAAATTTCTAACCCAATTACACTTAATAATCCAACATCTCTCTTCCAATTTATTCTTAATTATAAAAATAATGTCCTTACTAACCTAACCCCATAATTACTAAAATATCCTTAATTAATTAAAAGTCCCATTTCACCCTCATCCATTTCAATTAATATCAAAAATGCCCATCTTGCAACTAAATTCCAAATTTACCCTTCATTTTTTGTATTCCCTATTTTGCCCCCTACATGCAACTTAAATTTTCAAAAGATGTCATTGCCTTCACGTTCTCCTCTTCTTCTCACTACTCTTTTTTTAATCAATTCTTCGGCCACATTTTCTCCCTTTTTATCCCTTCATGCAACTTCAATTATTGTCCCAATCAACCACAACATGCAATCCAACTATAAATTAGTGTAGGATGATCAAAAATAACAAATAAAATGACATAATAGTTGCTGAAATTTTTACCTAACTGTAAGGCACTATGGGATTGTCAACCTCCACGACTCCCTCCAATTTCCGCAAAACAAACAAAATGAGGAAACTTATAAGGAAAGAGTTACATGCAAATGAAAGAGTGTGTTTTTAGACACATTGACCAGCTGAAAATTTGAGAAAAAAGTGACCAAGAAGGTGATTTTCGTATGTGCAATACTAATTTCTAGATTCTGTTTTTTTTATACATGTTTTAAGGTTGCAAGTTGGGCTAGGGAGTGGGTAAGATATATTAATGAATGGGCTTTACAATATATCTTGAATATAACCGTAACTTTTGTTTTCTTCTACTTACGTTGGTTATGTGAATGTAAAATCATTGGCATGTTCATAAGATCTTCAGAAATTGCAGTTTTTAAGAAAAAATTCGAAGTTCACATTGCCTAAACCATATACTTAATTCTGTGTATCTTTATCTATGTTCTATTTCTTCTTCTTGCTGGGAGCTTCCTGCACATTTCCATCGTGGAAGATGAAGAATGTGACAGCTATAAAGCAAGAAATTCCACTGAAGCTTCTTGGATTGTTGCACAAGCTAATTGGAGTCGCATGGCTATGCTTGAGTTAGGTGACACACTAGGGTTAAAAATATATACCTACTTATAGTTTAATAAATTTTAGAAAAGATAGCTCTTTAATCTTTGAAATTTTCGAAAATTACGAAAAAAAACTCCTTTTAATTTTCAAGTTTCTGAAAAAAATTCTTCTTTTAAACTTCAGTTAAAAATAGCGAAAAAAAATACAATATGAACATCAGTAGCAATTTAACTTAGCTCTTAAATTCAATTTAAACCAATTAAATTTAACTTAAATTAATAATTTAAAATAGTTATAATAAATTATTATTCTAAGTTGGATTTAATTAATTCAATTCAAGTTTAAGAATTAAGTTAAATCATTATAAGCAACATTTGATTAGTACAAATATGATATTTATATCTTGTATATTTTGTTGTTATTTTTTAACTAACATTTAAAAAGATGTTTAGATCTTTTCCTATATATCAAAATAGCAACTGAATGAAACGATTGGTGTTAGAAAACATTAATGATGTGAGTCTTGAAGGGATAGGAATAAGTGGCTACATGTTTGATAAGGAGAAAACGGTGGGCTTCTACTCTTCATCAAACTGTTTTTGATGGTTTTGCTTTGCATGTAAAAGGAAGTCATCAACACACTAGTAGAATTGACTATGAACCCAGTCTGAATCTTACCTCTCAATGCTTGAGTTTAAACTTGACAAAAGATTTCAAATTCCAACTTGATTAAGATTAAATATCTCGGTTCAATTTCAATAAATGTATCTGATTTGATGTGTCGACCTAATTGAACTTATAAAAGTTGATCTTATAAGTGATGGCCAAAGTTAATATAAACTGGACTTAATAAATCTCGAGTCGAAGTTCGAGCCTGACTTGAGGCTCAAATTTTTCAAAAAGCAAGCCCGAGGCCATATCAACCTAAGCCTAGGTTGTTAAATTCAGATCGAGCTAGGCTAGGCCCGGTCCCAGTTACCATCTCTAACTAAGACCCAGCAACTAAAATATAAGGTACGGTCAAGCCTAAACCCAGTTGCCATCTATAACTTAGACCCAAAAGCTATAAAATAGGGTATAGTCCCCATCTAACCCATTTTAATTTGAGAGCAAATAAGTTAAGCTATAACGTTCAATTACTAAATTAATATAAAGTAAGTTGACAGTTTAATTACTAGAATTAATAAAATTTTAATTTCGTTAATATTTAAAGTGATATTAAATCTTCAAAATATTAAAATTACAACATAATAATTTGAACATACTTAAATCTTTTAATAATGGTTTAGGTTCAAAAGTGTATTAAAGGCTCAATCTAACCACTAAAACAACTAACGTATAACTAACTAAAACATTTTGGGCCATAGATTTAAAATTTTGAAGATTACCACTCACATTCATTACCCGTTAGTTAAGCTGGCAGTTTTTGACCGTTGTCCCTTTTTCTCAACAACTATGTTTGGACTTGACTGCGTTTGCTCCCTTTCTTCTTACCTTGCCCTTGGATTTGTGTAAAATGCTACCAATCATTATCTCTTAAATTATGGTCCTTCACTCGTTTTCGACACTCAATTTCTCCGATTTGAAGTTTCAACCTGAGTTTCTGCGTTAAAAGAATCTAGAAAGCAGAAAACACAGGCTCATCACTAGTATATATGCCTAGAGATTGCTCGTAAGCTAGCTAACATATCAACCTTGAAGTCTCCAAAAACCAGCAGTGCCCAGTACTAGTTACACTCTTGTTGTCACATAGAACTTTAAGCACATACTTGGGTTGAGATAAAAGACTGAATCTTTGGAGTTGTTAGAGGATGAAAGTAGGAGAATTCGATGTTCTGTTCAAACACCTTGACGAGAACGGTGATGGGAAGGTTTCGCCGGTGGAATTAAGCCGCCGTATAGGGTTTTTAGGGGGGAGGGAGTTGTGTATTAAAGAGGCGGAGTTGGTGGTTGCCTTGTGGGACTCCGATGGAGATGGTTTCTTGGGGCCAGAGGACATTGCTGGTCTTATGGAGGCTGGAGGAGAAGAAGAGAAGTTGAGAGATCTAAGAGAGGCTTTTGGGATGTATGATACTGAGAATTCTGGTTTCATCACTCCCAAGAACTTGAAGAGGATGCTCAGTAAACTTGGTGACTCCAAATCCATTTGGGAGTGTAAAGTTATGATAAGTCGGTTTGATCTGAACGGTGATGGTGTTCTTAGCTTTGAAGAATTCAGAATCATGATGCAGTAACTGGGCTTTCTCATTCTTTGTGTAAATACATATTGTTCTTATCAAATTACAATTAATTATTAAATTGAATTTTTCATGGCCCTTATTGTTTGAATTTCCAACAAAATGTGCCATAATTAATTGTTAAATTTATGTTTTAGTTGTAACTTTTGAATTAATCAAATTAGGTTACTAATTATATATGTGCTAGATCTAACAAAAAGTTTTAGGATATGATATGGTGGATATGGGATTAAGTATTCGGAAACACCATCTCTATCATGCAGGGATAAGTTGCGCATTATTAGATTTCTTCAAATCCCATATTTCATCGGGACTATCGTTGGATGTTGCTGTAGGGTAAAATTTAAAACATTTAAAATTAAGAATTAATTTGGAGTGCTCATCAAATAAAATTTTCTTCTACAAATATGAAAATATAATTCATATGCTTAATAATTTTTATTTTAAAATTTATTATATATTTTACACATAAAATAAAACTCTATAACAACCTTAGAGTTTGCAATTTTTATAGAAATAAAATTGATATTTTATAAAGGATAAAATCGGTATTTTAATTAAATTTCATCTTATTAGACAGAAGGTTACTTTATTGCTAGCAAAAGAAATATGCCAAAAGCATTAATACATATTACATTAATAACTTGTCGCTAAAAAAAATGCGTGAATAAAACAATATGAAACTTGAATTTGAATAAATGTCTTGCCCCTAGGTTTTCTCTTATGAGTGCAAGTTTTGGTCTTGCCGTTTTAGTGCATGGTAAGTTTTGTGTGAGAAGTTTCTGACTTGTTTTCTTGTTACCGCTGTTTGTGTAGTATGGATCAGGCTATCCAAAGTTTATCCCTCCGAGAGAAGGAAAACACCGAGTATGTGATATCCACGGAAGATATCAAGAATGAGGAGATCAATTATGATTTGTGTTTGCTTGGAAAATTGGTTGGAGAACGAACGATTAATGCTGAGGCTTTAGAACGGACGTTGCTGAGTCTTTGGCGACCTATGAGGGGAGCGTATATTAAACCTATGGATGATAATAATCAGTACATCATTCAATTTTATCATCATATTGATCTGAAGAAGATGCTAGCTGGAGGACCGTGGTCGTTCAACAAATGTATTTTGCTAGTTCACCAATGGAAGGAAGGGGAGAATCCAGCGAATATTAATTTTATTCATACGGATGTCTGGGTTCAGTTTCATGGTTTACCTCTGGGGTTTACGGAGATGCTGGCAAGAAATATTGGCAAATTGATGGGTACCTTCCTTGAGTTTGATTCTACTCACAGACGCAATGCATGGAATAATTATATGCGTGTCTGGATTCGTATCAATGTGGAAGAACCGCTCATGCGTAAGAAGCTTATACGTAAACAGGGAGTTGAACCTATAATAATAACGTTCATCTACGAACGTTTGCCTCTAGTCTGTCACCTTTGTGGGTTAATTGGACACAGCGAAACCAATTGTGCCAAGCTATTGGAAAGACCAGAAGAGGAGATTAGTTGTGAATGGCCGGAGGAGATCAGTCGTGAATGGCCGGAGGTGCGAGCCCGGAATGCAAGGAGTAAGGTGCAATGGAAACGGGATCCAGGATCGAATTTTGGAGCTGATTTTGCTGTACAAAATCAGGCTTCGAAATCACCGCAATCTGAAGCTCAAAATCCCAATAGGATATAGGCAATAATTTTGCTTTCTTTCCTAAGAGGTTTACGCTCCCATCTTCCGTCGATTCTGGTCTTCAATTAGGGCGCAGTTATTTTGCAGCTGGTGGAAGCTCCACTCCTAAGGGCATAAGTAATAATAATGGGCTGAATGAAAACGAAGACATGATCATGGAAATTGAGGACAATAAAAAAACATCCTAGACAAGGTCACAATGTAACCAGTTCTGAAGAGATAATGAATATGAGTGAATCCGTTCTACCTCACCTCCCATACCAAGTTGGATCGGCCGGTCTTGCTCAGCAGACCCGCCGAGAGCCATGAATTATATAGCATGGAGTTGTCGTGGCCTAGGCAACCACAAGACAGTTCGAGCACTAAAGGACCTAGTTAGGTTTAATAAGCCTAGTGTTCTTTTTTTTAAGTGAAACTCCTGCGAATTCTGTTAAGGTTGATGAAATAAAATCTTTGTTAAAGTACGATTTCTGTTTTTGTGTTGATCGGGTTGGTCGAAGTGGTGGGCTTGCTATTTTTTGGATGCATGGTGTCTCCGCTATTGTCATAGGTTTCTCTAATAATCATATTGCTCTCAGCATTGATGATCCGAATATCTCTAAGTGGAGACTTACAGGTTTTTATGGTTTCCTGGAATCGAATAGAAAGCGAGCTAGTTGGGAACTCCTACGTTCTTTTTCACATCTTCATAGTATGCCTTGGGTGTGTTTTGGTGATTTTAATAATCTTTTGTCCATTAACGATAAGCTAGGAGGTGGGGAGTATCCTAGCTCTCTAATGGAGGGTTTTCGACAATGCATTTCGGACTGTAATCTTATCGATATTCCTCTGCTTGGGTTCGGGTATACTTGGGTAAGAGACGGACAAATAAACTTGGCTACTCTAGAGAGACTCGACCGTGCTTTTGTTAATGAACAATGGATGACGATCTTCCCTTTCCACAAATTACACAATCTGGTGTGTGCTACTTCGGATCATAATCCGATCAAGTTGGTGGCTGAGCGCCAGCTTCCTATTAAAAGAGTTAGGCGTTTTAAATTTGAGAATAAATGGCTAGCGGAAGATAGTTTTTTATCGTTTGTAGCAGACTTTTGGGTTGATAATACTGATCCGAATATTATGGCCAGACTTCATAAGTGCAGTAAAGGTTTACTTGAGTGGCAAAAGCAGCTGGGGAGTAACTTCCTCGAACAAATTCAAGTTCTTCAGTGGCAAATGCAGCTGGCGCATCGACAGAATCAGCTTGCTTTACTTGAGGGGCAGAAAACTGAACTTAATAAACTTATGGCCCAAGAGGAGATTTACTGGAAGCAAAGATCAAAGATCTTTTGGATGCAGTATGGGGAGGCCAATTCCAAATATTTTCACGCGCAAGCATCTAAGCGGAAGAGATTGAATCATATCACGACACTAACTAATGATCACGATCAGTAAGTCTTTGACATTGATGGTATGAGTAAAGTTATTGTTGACTATTTTGTTCAGTTGTTTTCAGCTTCGGGAAGTTCAGATTTTCATCATTTTGAGTCCATCAACTCGGTGGTTAATCAAGAGGACAATGAGTATCTGTTGGCACCCTTACAGATGGAGGAATTCAGGAGAGCAATGTTCGACATGCACCCGGATAAGGCTCCTGGGCCGGACGGATTGAATCCGGCATTTTTTCATAAATGCTGGCATATTGTGGGAACGGATGTATTTAACAACTACCCCAATTGGATGGACAAACAGGAGTTTCCGGTTAATCTCAACGATGCAGTGATTGTCTTGATACCAAAAAAAGATAATCCGAGTTGTATGAAAGACCTTCGCCCAATTGCTCAATGTAACGTCCTATATAAACTCATGGCCAAAGTTATAGCAAATCGACTCAAAACTCTTCTTCCTCGAATAATTTCTCCCATGTAGTCGGCTTTTGTCCCAAGATGTCTTATTACTGATAATATTATGGTGGCGTTTGAAATTATTCACTACATGAGGAACAAGGGTAAAGGCAAAGTTGGAGAAGCAGCTCTCAAAATCGACATTAGTAAAGCATATGAATGGGTCGATTGGAACTATTTACGTTTCATCCTATTGAAGTTGGGTTTTGATAGAAATTGGGTGGAGCTCATCAAGTTGTGTGTTTCTACAGTCAACTATTCTATGGCTTTCAATGGTACTGAAGTTGGCCCCATCAACCCCAAGCGTGGACTGAGGCAGGGGGATCCTCTGTCCCCTTATTTGTTCATTCTTTGTGCTGAAGGTCTTTTTGCTTTGCTCCAGAGAAGTTAGTTGAGAGGGGACATTCATGGAGCTATGATTTGTCCAGGCAGTCCCAGCGTCTCCCATCTTTTTTTCGCCAATGATAGTTTTCTTTTCTTTCGAGAAAATGCGAGGGAAGGCCAAACTATCAAGAGGTTATTAGATATCTATGAAGTGGCTTCGTGACAAGCGATTAATTATCAGAAATCTGGTATTATGTTCAATTCTAATACTTCACAAATCGACAGGAACGCGGTGTAAGCAATTTTAGGAGTAAACATTCCTCTTGACCATGGGAAATACTTAGGTCTCCCCTCTTTAATTGGGCGACAGAAGAAACAGGTTTTTGCATTCATCAAAGACCGGCTTAGCAAGCGGATTATGAGCTGGAAGAATAAGCTGTTATCTAGACCGGGTAAAGAAGTCATCATTAAAACAGTTGCCCAAGCATTGCCTACATATTGCAAGAGCGTCTTCCTTATTCCTCGCGGAACTTGTGATGAACTACAAAAAATAATGAACTCCTTCTGGTGGGGCTCGGGTGATGTTACCGAAAAGAATACTCAATGGGCGAGTTGGGAACATCTTTGTGTGCCAAAAAAATATGGTGGCATGCGCTTTAGGGACCTTCACTGTTTCAATCTGGCTATGCTTTGCAAACAAGCCTGGCGGTTCATTGCCCATCCCGAATCACTTCCAAGTCGAATTTTAAGAGCAGGATATTTTCCTTCTGGTAATTTTTTGGAGGTTAAGGATCGGGCAAATGCAAGTTTTATTTGGAGGAGTATTTACGCGGCCAAAGATATATTGATTCAAGGTGTTCGTTGGAGATTTGGAGATGGAGCTTCGATTGAGGTTTTCAAAGATCCTTGGATTAATGACGCCTCTAATTTCTTTATCACCTCTCCTCCAATACAAAGCTTTAACAACATGAAAGTAAGGGAGCTTTTTAACGAGTCAGGTTCCGGTTGGGATGAACAATTGATAGAAGGATTATTGATGCCTTACGATGCCGAATGGATTTCCAAAATCCCTATTGCATATGCTAAGACTTTAGACCAGTTGATATGGCATCATAGTTGGGATGGACTTTACTCTATTAAATCTGGATATAAACTGGCCGTGAGTTTATGTATGGACATCGCCAATTTGTTTGAGGAGCAACCTTGGATTCGTTTGTGGAATTTAGCCATCCCTCCAAAGATTAAGGATTTTATTTGGCGATGTTTGAGGGAGTTCATTCCATGCAAAGCGAGGTTATTGCGTAAAGGAATCACGCTTTGTATAGATTGCGATGCTTGTGGTCTTGAGGAAGATCTGAATCATGTGCTTTTGGAGTGTCCTCAGGCAAAAGGAAGTTGGTCTATGGCGCAGTTGAGTCTTCCGAATTAGAGGATTGAAATTTTGCTTGGGAATATTCTGGTTAATTTCTCTGTATCTTCTTTAACCCGGGTGTTAGCTATTTTATGGAGCATTTGGTACCATCGCAATCTTAGAGTCTGGCAAGGTAAGACTGTCTCTCCCTATATGATTGTTACTTTTTCTGACAATTTTATTAAAGATTGGCAGGAGTCTAGGAGAAGCTTCGAGAGAGTTAGCGCTTCAGCTAGCAATTTACGCCCTCATACCGAAGGTTGGTGTCAACCTTCGGCTGGTTTTGTGAAATGTAATGTTGACGCGACTGTGTTTAACGAACAAAACGCAACGGGTTTTGCTGCTGTTCTTAGAGACAAAAGGGGGAGTTTTGTAGCTGTGCTTTCCGGGCATTATTCGGCTTTGTTCGACCCAGTTATTGTTGAACTCATATCGATTACAGAAGCACTTTCATAGTTGAAAGACAAACAAGTTACCCATGTTGTTGTGGAATCGGATTGTTTGTTGGTTGTTCATGCTATTACAAATTCGTCTTTTACTTATTCAGAGATTGAATTGTTGGCTATTGATTGTTTAGCGTTCAAGCGACACTTCCTTTACTTGTCCTTCCAATGGACGCGTAGGATTGCCAATAGGGCGACTCACTCCTTAGCTCAAGTAGCCTTATTATATGCAAACCTTCATCATTGAGAAACTAGTCCTTCTTGTTTGGTCCCTATTTTATTGTTAGACAAATCTGTTTGTAATGCTCCTGATATTGAAAAGCTTGTAGGATCCAGATGTATGGGATAAGCCTGATGGCTAGGGTGTAGACTTCTGCCTTTCGGTACCTACAGTTTTATTCATAAAAAAAAAACTTGCCGCCTTATTGCTTTGATAGTGCCAACGATCAAAATGCTTTTAATTTCTCAGCATATTATTCCTGGTAGCTATTGTAATTTGGCCAAAACCAATGTGGAAAAAGAAAAATTTTGGTGGTTATTATTTGGTAATTATTAATAGTTTATTATTATTAATAGTTTATTATTAATAGTTTATTATTATTATTATTATTATTATTATTATTATTATTATTATTATTATTATTATTATAAAAAATAATTTTTATAAAGTAGTTTTTTAGGGTTAAAAAATACAAACTTCTTTTTCAGTTTAAGAAATCTTAGAAAAATTCTTTGATCTTTAAAATTATTGAAAAAATCTTTTTAGATTTTAATTTTTTTAAAAAAACTCTTTTTTCAATTTCGGTTAAAAAATGATAAAATACATATATTTTGAATATCAAACATGGACTAATAAAATATTATTTACACTATGATTCTACTCAACTCTTAAATTTGAACCGAACTACTTAAATTATATTCAATTTAATAAATTATTATATTGATCATAATTTATTAATATAAAATATTGGGTCTTATCTAAGCATCAATAGTACTTAATTAGAAGTAATAGTAATTATAATTAAAGTTTTATTAAAATTAGAATCTTATTTTAATTAAATTATTAAAATGTCCAAAACTACTATAAATAGGCTTTGACTCTAAGGGAGTTAACAATATTTGCTTAACTTTCTTTATAATAGTTGTAGAGTTCTCTTAACTTGTTATGTACATACTAGAAGAGATCAGATATGTGTATAACTATAGTGGTTGAGATTAACCAATTTTGGAAACGATTTGAATTAAACGATAAGAAAATGATCAAGTTTTACAATAAAGTGCGAATTATAATTCATGTTTTATTTATTTTTATGTTAATCATCTTGGCTTTCAGAAAATCATACGAACTGGTTTTCTAATTATTCCATTGCACGTGAGATTAGATCTCTCCCCAGTGTTTTAACAAATATAAACTGACATGCAATTGTGTTTCAATTCATGCTTCCATTGAATGTAAAGAGTTAGCTATAATAAACCATAAATTATAAGTGGCTGCATTGAATGTCAGTGACTATCAACAAGTACAAATTGAAAAATGACCTATATGACCATGTAAGATCACACAAGCCCGTTTCCTTATCATACATGGCCATGTGTGAAGACCATGTAGGTAATTACAAATGTGTACGGATAGATGTTAAGAGTCTAAGACATACATAATTGTTAGGAACACACATGCCCATATCTTATGTATACACGACTGTGTAAATGGATCGTGTGACTAACTAAGATTGTGTACATCCACGACTCTTTAAAAATTGGTTGGGACACGGTCACTTACATGGCTGTATAAGTGACCTTGCTTGGTTATAAAACCCTTTCTTTTTGTATAATCGGAAAAAGTGAAAAAGAACGTTGAAAGAGAAAAAGAAAGAGAGTGAGAGTCAGGCAAGAGGTCTTTCTTATTCTATAATTGGTAATTTTAGTTACTTGTTGTTTTTGAATGTTTGTTTCAGGATTAGATTAAGAGTATTTTTGATTTGGGGTTTCAACCTATATTTAATACTAAAATTTAGTTGGATAACTTATAGCCGTTTTGTAATATAGTTATGAGCAAGGATTAATAGCTTACAAATTTTAATCTCTTGTAATTTTCTATTTATTGGTGGTTTTTTTTAACGTGTGTGTGTGTATATATATATATATAGTGTTCAGATTTATTTTCTTGCTTTATATATATATATATATATCTTATTTGGTTGTTTGTTCTTGTAATTGGGTCTCTTGAGATTTGTGAATTGCTCTTGATTGACGTTGTACGAATTGTGATCTTGAAGCCTAACAATTTGTTATGCTTTCACCATGTTAATATATTCAGAAGTGGGATTCCAGGTTTTGTCCAAACTGCAATCGGGATAACAAAGTAATTTTCTAAGCTTACATTTGATGGAGTGTGGAGGTAACTATTTATATTCCATTGATATGCCAAATCGATGATCTTCTATCTTTTAATAGAAGTAAGGTGAGGTACAGTTGCAGCAATGGATATTGAAGTAGTCATTGAAATGATCATGTGGACATGTGACATTGTGTAAATTTTGTTCTTGCAGTTGTCAAGTAGTGGTTCATAATCACTCAGAATGTTAATATATCTTGAATACAACAGTCCTTTTTGTTTTCTTCTACGTTGTGTTGGCTGTGTGAGGTAAATTCGTTGGCATGTTCATAAGATCTTCATGAATTTCAGTTTTTAAGAAAAAAAATCTTAAGTTCGTTGCCTAAACCATATGCTTACTTTTGTGGCAGGCCAGTTTATGGATATATCTTCTTCTTGCTAGGAGCTTCGTGCACATTTCCATCTTGGAGGTGTTGGAGATGGGTCCCTCTCACATGGAGGGACTCCATCATCCAATTTGGTGGGCATGGTAGGCACCGAAAACAGCGCCTACCGCAGTTGACACCCACTAACATTGATAAATGGAAGCCGCAGTCGCAATTGTTG
>JAOTAX010000007.1:25597009-25629564 GCA_025629825.1 Erythroxylum guanchezii
GAATATTTCTTATAGGTGGATTTGTAGGCAAGCCAATAGACGTGCTCATTCTTTAGCTCGAGCATCTATTCGCTTTGTGCATCTACGGATTTGAGTTTCTACTCCTCAGTTTTTGAGTGAGTTTTATCATCATGAATGAGAATTTGAGTATTTTGCTCTTCAAAAAAAAATATTCAAAGAAATATTAAGATATAATACTTATATCTTTATAAATCTTTTTATTAAGTCATATCTTCATAAATTATTTTACACATATACAATTAATATTAAACAAGTAGTTTTACTAAACATATTTAAATAAACAGTTGATATTATCTGCTAATCAAATCAACTTTATTAATCAACACAATTCATTGATTACCAAATAAGGCCTAAAATATTTTGGCCGTAGATTTAAATTTTTGAATCTTCACGCTCAATTTCATTACCTGTTAGTTAAGTTGGGCAGTTTTTGACAGTTGTCCGTTATTCTCAACAACGATATTTGGACTGGACCCCATTTGCTCACTTTCTTCTTACCTTCCTCTTAGATTTGTGTAAAATGCTTCCTAGTTCCTACCATTATCTCTTAAATTATGGTCCTTCACTCGTTTTCAACACTCAATTTCTACGATTTGAAGTTTCAACCTGATTTTCTGCGTTAAAACAAGTTGATAAAGAATCTGGAAAACAGAAACCCAGGTTCAATTCAAAGTTCAACTTCACAAAAAACACGGGCTCATCACTAGTATATATGCCTAGAGATTGCTCACAGCCTTGCTAACATATCAACCTTGAAGTCTCGAAAAACAGCAGTGCCCAGTATTTGTGATACCCTTGTTGTCACCTAGAACTTTAAGCACATACTTGTGTTTTGATAAAGACTGAATCTTTGGAGTTGTGATCGAGACGATGAAAGTAGGAGAATTCGATGTTGTGTTCAAACACCTTGACGAGAACGGTGATGGGAAGGTTTCGCCGGTGGAGTTAAGCCGCCGTATAGGGTTGTTTGGGGGGAGGGAGTTGTGTATTACAGAGGCGGAGATGGTGGTTGGCTTGTGGGACTCCGATGGAGATGGTTTCTTGGGGCCAGAGGACATTGCTGGTCTTATGGAGGCTGGAGGAGAAGAGGAGAAGTTGAGAGATTTAAGAGAGGCTTTTGGGATGTATGATACTGAGAATTCTGGTTTCATCACCCCCAAGAACTTGAAGAGGATGCTCAGTAAGCTGGGTGACTCCAAATCCATTTGGGAGTGTAAAGTTATGATAAGTCGGTTTGATCTGAACGGTGATGGTGTTCTTAGCTTTGAAGAATTCAGAATCATGATGCGGTAACTGGGCTTTCTCATTCTTTGTGTAAATACATATTGTTACTATCAAATTATCAAGCACAATTAATTAATAAATTAAAATATAAAGGAGATGTAGATTTTTTACTTAGTTTTTTATTTAATAAAAAGGAGCCGCCAACTAATGATCAACTAATCAGTGCCGTTGAAGGGAAGTAGTCTCTGCCTTCAATTATGTTGAAGATTCTTAAACATGAATTTCCATGTACAAAGCCAAAAGCTGGCTGTTACTTTCTACACTTTTTAGGTTCTCACTAGCTTTTGTGGAAATAAACGAAGACTTGCAAGCTCGATCAAATTTTGAGCTAAGATGACCTAATCTTATTAGAATTTAACACTTTTCAATCATTGAAGGCTAAAATAGTATTTTAACCCGTTTAAAATGAAGTTTGAATTGACCCCTAATATTTTAACACGTTTAAAATGAATTATAATGTTTATAAAATATTTAAAATGAATTATAACATTTAAAAAACGTTTAAAATTGAAGTTTGAATTAACTTCTAATATTTAATACGATTAAAATGAATCATAACGTTTACAAAATATTTAAAGTAAATTATAATATTTAAAAAAGGTTTAAAATTGAAGTTTGAATTAACTCATAATATTTCAACACGTTTAGAATGAATCGTAACGTTTACAAAATATTTAAGATAAATTATAATATTTAAAAATATTCAAAATAACCGCTAATTAAATGGAGTAATTAACGAAATTAGGCCCTTGTAAAAAAATGTTTTTAAAATTTAAAATAGGGCCAATACATAGATGATGTGTTTTTCTTAAAAAAATAAAAGTAGGTCCCACGGGGTATCAAACGTTCCGTTTGATGTATGTGACGCAGCGTTTTAATGTTTGGTTATAAATGGAATTGGGTTAAACGGTGCCGTTTGTTGTATGACTTGCTTAGTGGTTTATAACTTCGTATAATATGTTACTGCGATCCTGTCTAAAATTGGAAGTTTTCTTAAAAAATCTTAGAAAAACTCTTTCACCTTTAACATTATTGAATTATTTTTTAGATTTTAATTTTTCAAAAGAAACTATTTTCTAATTTCGGTTAAAAAAAGATAAAATACATATATTATACATATCATGTTACTAATCAAATATTATTTACACGGCAATTCTATTAGATTCTTAGAGTTAAACCAAATTTATTGAATTAGACTCAATTTAATAAATTATTATAATTATCATAATTTATTAATTTAAATCAAATTTAATTAATTTTGCGAACGGTAATTAGATTGATGGTAAAATAGGCTATACTAAAATTTTTTATTCAAGATTAAATTGAAACTATGGAAACTTTTAAAATGGTCAAATTATAGGAGACGAACTACATTTAGTAATCTAGGTGTTGCCAAGAAAAGCAACTATACTTATAATCTTTTAGATGTATGAAGTGAATATTTTTAAATATTTATGCTTTTACTTATATAAATAACTATCGTTGTAGAGCTTTTTCACTTATTTTCTTATTTTTCAGAATTTTAAATTATTTTCTAACTACAATAAAACTAATAAATATCATTATTTGAATACCCACGTATAAATTGTTATGTGTATGAAATAATTTGAAAATTTTGTACTTTGAATAAATTATTTAACTGATAGATTCAATTCGATTAGCATATATTTCATTATTGGGTCCAGAAAAACATAAATGTGCATAATAACATAAGATTTATATATGATAATATGTTTATAAGGTACTCAATTTCATTAGATTCCATAACACTCATGTTAAATAATACATGTAATATCAAATTAATGCTTGGCTATTAATCATTGCAATTTGGGAAAACTATTGCATTTGGCTTTTCCCCATTGAGTGGTTAATTATTACTATTTTTATATCTTATATTTTATTAATTTCAAAAAATAACCATGTTATTACAATCAATGATTAAAAAGCTCACCTAGTTTGGCTAGTTCTGTCGTAAAAATTTTGAATTGTCCAATTTTTGGTTCAGTTTTTAACTTTCTGATTTGATTTATTTTAATCGGTTGTTTTTAGTAAATTAATAAGTTTTTATACACAAAAATAAATCAATTACTTTTTATTTAACAACATTATTTTTTAGTTAAATTTTTAATTTTTCAATAGACAAAGACAATATTTAAAATTTTTTAATTTTATTTAACTATTTACCAATTTTGTAACGGTCTAATTAAAATTTATAAGTCTTACCTTTCTTATCTTATTATACTTATTTAACTGTTTTTAAAATTATAATTGACGTACAAACATAAATTAAAATTTTAGGTAAAAGAGGACTCACATTTTCAAAGTCAACGATATTAAACAAATGCGGTACGTGGCAACTCACTCAGCGAGTTCAGAGTACGGAAGTCACAGTCAGTCCTCATAGCTCGCTCCCAAAGGTATGTCGATCCTCCACAAGATCTCCATCGAGACAAGAGATCCGCAATTAGGGTTAGGGAAACTTGCTAGTGTTTAGCGATCAAAATCGTCCAATCTTCTGTTATTGACAAGAATCGCCTTTGGCAATGGTACTTGGGCAAAGATTCTACACCAGTACGACTTTGAATTTGTGGTTCGCTTTCGATCGCAGCAAGAGATCTGGAGGAGCTTTTCTGCATTTGATATACTCCCTTTCGGCTCACTCTATGTTTTGGCATTGTTGTTTCGTACAAGCTATAGGTTGTGAAACTGAGGTTAATTTCTACCAAAAATATCAAACTCACCTCGAGCACTATTGCTTAAGTGAATAAAGTGTGAACGATTGTACTGAAAAATCACACCAAGTAAATTTTCAGGAAAAAATTAAGGCGTCACAAACGGTCTCACTTAAAGCCAACCTCCTAGATAGAATTTTCCTAGACATGTAATTTAATAGCACAATAATTCACTACAACTATACCCGACAATAACTATTAAATAGACAAATAAAGAACGCCAGAATTTAACGAGGTTCGGCCAATTATGCCTATTTCCTCAAACACTACTAAATTGATATTTTACTATTGTCAAGAAATAATACAAGTGAAATATTACAAAAGAAGAGAAGGAATTTTTGTCTTAAAAATAGATAGATAATTTTAGGATGATCAAAAACTAAAAGGAGGAGGGTTGTTTTATAAGTAAAACAATCTCCCACAAATCTATAATTTCTCAATGTGGGATTTGCAATTGTGTGATGAGCCACAATCGTTGACATTTTAACAAATCTCCACTTTGGCGAATTCCATATCTTCAAATCTCTCACAAAACTCACCTTTAGTTTAATAGTGTCTTCAGATGTGCTTTTTAAACCCATCTTCAATTTTTAGCAATATTCAAATTTGCAACAACCTTTTCTTTATCAAGTTTGTTTTTATTCTTCAGCTTTGGACAATCTTTTTTCCATTGCCCTTTTTTCTCAACAAAAGACACTTTCATCTTTGCTCAATTTGAGCCTGGACTTTGATCTCCCTTTCTTTCCTTTAGTCTGGCTCTGCGAACGACCTCTGACTACCAAAGCTTTTGCTGCTCAACTTATATCTTCCTTCTCAATTCATGATTGTACAAAGCAACCGTAACTTCACTAAGAGACACATCAACCTTCCCATTAAATAGAGTAGTTTCAAAAAAACTCAAACTCCTCAAGAAGGGATCCTAACAACATCAAAACCAAATCTTCAACTTCAAATGTCACATACAAATCTATTAAATCAGTAACTAACTGATTAAAACTGGTGATGTGATCATTTATAGTGGTACCCGAAACATAAGAAAAATGAAACAATCTCTTCTTCATACGAAGCTTATTCTGACTGTTTTTTAAAAAGAATTTTTCCTCCAACGTATTCCACAATTAGATGCAGAAGTTGTTGGTTTATGCCCTACAACCGATCAGTTTGGTCTTAGTTTAATGACAATTATTTAAATGCGTTATTTATCTTGTACATATTTATATGTATATGATAAAGTCCATGGATAATTGTATATTGCAAATGAAATTATAATACATTTGTGTATTATCCCTAAATTGTTCCTAGTCATTGTTTTATTAAGATTGGATATTAATAGAATGTAAAAAGATTAGCACATATTTTTCCTTATGAAGGAAGCAGTAGATCTCATAGGCTAAAGTATAAAGATACTTAAACAAACATGTGAGTGCTTGTTAGAGAACAAGTTCACTAAATAGATATGATATGAGATATTCATTTGGAACATTGCTTGTATGTCTATGGAATTCTCATTGTGATGATTGTATAAGTGACGTCAAAGTTATCTTGTATAAGGATTGCTATGTTTTGATACTGCTTATGATCTATTTAATCATAGGTCGTTTAATCGATAGTCATTGTATATAGCATGAACTACATGGAGGTAGTTAAGTGATCAAGATAGGATTCATCATCCTAAAGTAATTAGAGAGAATATTTCATTGTTTTCGATTAGTATTAATTCAGGAAATCCTTGGCCAAGGTGAAATGATGCTTTGTAAATAGTTTACAAATGTCATTAATTGAATCGATAGCTAATAACGGAGAGCTAATATGATTAGACTCAAAATAGAGTATACATTAATTCCATGCTCTATGTCTAATCGGAACATTGTATGATGAAATGAGTGAATTATACCGAAAAATCATGCACAAAAAGGTTAGTCAAAACTACTTTTACATTCCTAAATATTTAGGTGGTCATGACGTGTTACTTGAGGCCAATCTTGATATATGATTATAAATTGTTTAATAGGATAATTAAAGATAAATTAAAAGGAGTTTTAATTTATTTAATTCTAATTATGAATTAGAATTAGAATTTATAATCATTGCCAACATATTTGGGAACCTAATGGGTCTCACATATAGAAACTGGTTGAAAAGAGCAAACTTAATTTAATCAAGTTGGACTTGATTGTAAAGTTTGAGAAACTTTATGATTAAATATAAGATATTTAATAAATAAGGATCAATATGAGATATTGGATTTTATTTATACATAATAGGTATTTAATTAGAATTACAAATAATTCTAATTAAAGTTTAATTGAAATTAAAATTTAATCTTAATTAAATTACCAAAACGTCCAGAACCTATTATAGATAGGCTTAAGCTCTATGGAGCTAGCAGTTCTTGCTTAACCCTCTCTGTAAGAGTTACAGAGTTCTCTCAACCTGTTCTGTGGATACTGTTAGAGGCCAGATACTTCTGCAGCTACGGTGGTTGATACAAATTGATTTTGTAAACAGTTCGAGGGATACAACAAGATAAAGATCAAGTTTCGGGAATAAGGTACGAATTACGTTTCCGCTTTATTATGATTTGTGATAATTATTTTATAGAATTAAAGATATCCTGATTTTCGAGAAATCAAAGGTTATGAAAAAGTTTCATAAATATTCCGCTGCGGTCGGGATCAGATTCCGACATGGTTTCCCAACAGAAGTTTCTTTCAAGAAAGCATATTTTTGCTCACTAGAAAGACACATCGAATTGTACCACATGTCAAACGATTTATTGTCTTCCAATCTTTCTCCTCAACATCATCTGGTTTCTTTTCTTCAATAGCAATGTCAAGACCTTGCTGAAAAAGAACATATTGAACCTCACTTTGCCACATGTCGAAATGAAACATGCCATAAAAAATCTTCGCCGCAAATCTTGCATTTGTCACAGCAGTCTTTACTAGAATAGACGAGGTAGAAGTTGTTGGTGCGTTCGTATCTTTAATTTCTATCATCTCTATTATAATTTCTTTTTAATAGTTGTTAATGCGGAATGCCAATAGCCCAAGGAAAATTCTTTTCTGATGTAGAAAATCAAACCACATTGCAACTACATAGCATATTAAGAAAAACCTTAGCTTTGAAACCAATTGTTGTGAAACTCGTGTTAATTTCTACCAATAATATCAAATTCAGCATGAACACTATTGCCTAGGTGAATAGAGTGTGAACTATTGTACTGGAAAATCACACCAGGTAAATTTCCAAGAAAGACTGAAGAGGTCACAAACGGTCCCACTTAAAACCAATCTCCTAGACATGTAATTTATAATAATTCACTACAACTATACCCAATAATAGCTATTAAATAGACAAATAAAGAACACCAAAATTTAACGAGGTTCGACCAATTATGTCTACTTCCTCAAACACTACTAAATTGATATTACACTATTTTTAGGAAATAATACAAATGAAATATTACAAAAGGAGAAAAGGAATTTTTGTCTTAAGAAAAGATAAACAATTTTGGGATGATAAAAAACTAAAAGGAGGAGGGTTGTTTTATAAGTAAAACAACCTTGCACAAATCTATAATTTCTCAATGTGAGATTTACAATTGTGGCATGAGTCACAATTGTTGACATTTTAAGAGGTAATGTTTCCACTGTTATCTATTTGATCAACTATTCTTTTGGAGAAGTTATGTATGCGCAGTGGTAGTGCCAACGAATGAATGTGGAATTCATTTTTCGGTTTGGTTCAGTCTTTCGTGTTCTGTGTGAGTTTGGGTTCTCTAGTTGTCTAGAACAAGTGCCATTGGTATCTTTATTACGTGTTTCCTGGATTATTTATTAGATTTTGGGGTATAAGCCAACATTTAAGTCATCTTGATTCTTGATTTTCATGTTGTAGAACAATCGGAGTGTGGAACTACCGTCTCTGATTTAATTCAATTCAGTGTTTGATGAACTAAACTGGATCACTAGCACCTTGTTTCTAAAGAATTTCAAGGGTGACTGAATTACCTGATAAATTGTTATTGACAATAAGTTTGTTTATATACATGCACAATTGGAAGCCCTAATAGGATATACATGGAAAGCTAACTACTAGCCTAATCACAAATCTCGTAAGGATATACATCACAAATCATGTAAGGATATACATAATAATTACATAATATCACGCCAATACTCCCCCTCAAGTTGGAGCATACAGATTGAAAATGCCCAACTTGGAAAGTAACTCATGAAAACGATTGTGACCAATTTCCTTAGTAAAGATATCAGCAAGTTGAAAACGAGATAAGATAAACCGAGGTGCTACACGGTGAGACTAGATATGATGACGAATAAAATGGCAGTCAATCTCAATGTGCTTAGTGCATTCATGAAAGACAGGATTTGAAGCAATATGCAAGGATACTTGATTATCACAATAGAGAGGAACAGGTAAAGAACAAGAGAGCTGAAGATCCTGCAAAAGTTATAACAGCCAAATAATCTCACTAGTAGTGGTAGCCATGGAATGATATTCAGCTTCAGCAGAAGACCTGGAGACTACGGTCTGTTTCTTGACACGCCATGAGATAGGAGTAGAACCAAGGAAAATAATGTAACAGTGGTAGAACGCTGGGTAGTCGGCCAACCTCCCAAATCGGCATCACAACAAGCTCACAAAGACAAAGAGCCAGAGGAAGGAAGCAATAGACCCTGACCCGGAGAACCCTTAAGATATTGGAGGACCTTATGGGCTGCGTCCAAGTAAGGTTGTCGTGGGTGATGCCAAAACTGACTCAAGATATGAACTACATAACAGATATCTGGGCGAGTGATAGTCAAGTAAAGAAGGCGTCCGATCAGCCGACGATACTGTGTTGGGTCGGAGCAAAGATCACCCTCATCAATGGTCAGCTTATGATTTGTCTCCATCAGAAAAGAAATAGGCTTACAGCCTAATAGACTGCTATCAGTCAAAATATCAAGAACATACTTTCGTTGATTCAACACAATATCAGCAGGAGAGCAAACAACCTCAATGCCCAAAAAATATTTAAGCTAGCCAAGATCCTTGATACGAAAATGATCATCCAAATATTTCTTAAGGTGAGAGATACGAGAAATGTCATTGCCAATGACAATCACATCATCAACATAAATCAACACGGCAACAAAAGAGTCTCCACAAGTGAAAGAAAAAAGGGAATGATCATTGAGAGACTGAATATAGCCAAAATGAAGAAGAGCATCAATAAATTTGTGATACCAGTTTTGGGAAGCCTGACGTAATCCATATAAAGATTTCTGTAACTGGCAAACACACGTCTCCCCATTACGTGCAAAACCCGGGGGAATTTTCATGTAAACTTCTCCCTCAAGATCATCATGTAGAAATGCATTATTCACATCCAACTGGTGAAGTTCCCAACTTCAAATGGATGCAATAGCCAAAAGACAACAAACAGTAACTAACTTGGCTACCGGGGTAAAGGTCTTATAGAAATCAACGCCTTCAACCTGTGTATAGCTGTTGGCAACTAAACGCACCTTGTAGCGCTCCACACTGCCAACAGGATTATATTTGATCTTATACACCCATTTTGAATCAATATCTCGCTTTCCTAGAAGCAACGGCTACAAAGTCCAGGTATGATTGGCCTCTAAGGCCTTAATCTCTTGTTTTATAGCTTGCCGCCAATGTTTATCCTGAACTACTTGAGAAAATGAACTAGGCTCATCGTGAGTAGTGATGGCCGACAAAAAAACATTGTGAGCAGAAGAAGTATGCGAATAAGTGAGAGATAGAGAAAGGGGATATACCGTTGAGTTAGCTGAAGGAGTTGGGGAGTATGACTCTGAAGATGTTGGGGAGAGAGAGGGTGGCAAAGTAAGGGAATAATCACTGAGCTTGCCAGAAATATGACGAATGTGAGTACTTTACCGATTCACAGGTGGAATTATAACCTCTTCTATAGACAGAATGACAACAAATGTCTCCGTAGTGGAAGAAGACGTAGGGACATTATCCATTGGAGCAACAGTATGAGAGTCAACATGGTCTATGGAAGGAGCCAATATCTCTGCTAGCACGATATCTACCCAATCCAAATCATAGAATATATCATGCAGGGGAGGTAATTCTTGCGCTGACTGTGGGGAAGCAAATGGAAATTGAAGTAAATAACTTATTAGTATAGAAATCACATATAATATGTAGAATACACAAGAGGGGGGGGGGGGTTGAATTGTGTAAAATCTTCAAAGATATTAATCTTTAAAAATTTCTTGAATTTCCTTGCAAATTCAGAAGATCACAAAAACAATTCTCTTAAGTCGATGAGTAACGCAATCGCAAAATTATTATCTACTCTTCCAACAACAAAAAAATTAAAAGATAAAGGTTAGAGAATAGATGCCGCGATTTTATACTGGTTCACCCTTAACCTTGGGCTACGTCTAGTCCTAAGAGTTTGTCTGAGATTTCACCATACTCTTCAACGTTACAAGTATTCTTTCTACACTTGCAGAGCCTCTTCAGGTCTCTCTCACAAAGTATTTTTTATCTACTTTCTTAGTCTCTCCAGGCTCTGGCCTTTCTTTCTCTTGGAAAGATATTGTTTGAGCTTCAAGTTACAGATGTATTCGCTCTCTTTCTTTCGTACTTGAATACAGAGTTTCTCTAAGTATTGTACAATCAAATTTTCTCTCTTTTATATTATATCTCGTAGGAAAAGAAAACGTTATTGATTTTTTTTATGACTATACCTAGTATTTATAACCTAAGTCTTCAACTTTCTTTTTGAGAAAACTGCTTCTTGAATCTTCTAGAAACCATTATTAGTTGAGTCATGTAACTAACTCCAACGAACTAACTGACTAATGTTCTAGAATCTTTTTCATTTGCATCGTCTGGTACTATGCTTCTTCTAGTGTTGCGCTTCGTCTGGTGTCGCACTTATATCTTCTTATGTTGACCTTCTGTATCTTCTTATGTTGAGTTTCTTATGTTCTTATATTGACCGTCTGTTGTTTGACTGTCTTAATTGTAAAGTACCTTCTGGATTTGACTATGCATCACCTTAAGTTGACGATTTGTGTCACTCACATTTTTCTACACACTTAACAAACTCATCAACACAATTCACACGTTTCTAAGATTATTATTATTTGATTGTTATCAAAATTAATAGAAGTGAAGTCTTCTTGACTTAACAATCTCCCCCTTTTTGATGATAACAAATAATCATAATATTAGAACATAAAATAATATTCAGACAAATAATATGCAAAGCAATATAATAAGATATACAAAGTTTTCTAATATTTTTCACTTTTCTCTCTCTTTTTTTCTTCTCTCCCCCTATTTGATATTAATAAAAAAGATAGCTCATCTTAGACGCTTCAAAATTTCAGAATACACATGTTGAATATCATTGCGGATCGTCTTGAGGTCTTGTTGAATAGAAACACGTAGAAGTGCTATATCCTCATGAAGATCACCCACTGAATCACCTAATTCATCAACCTTAGTATGAATTTCCTCAATATTTTTTGCTAAGGCTTCTTGAACTTCCTTCTGCTTATGACCAGCTTCAGTCCAATTGATGAAATGCTTTAACAACTCCGAATTAAGAATAGGATCTTGTTGTATTTCACTAAGTGGATGAAGGTGTTCAACAACAGATGGTTGTCTAGGTGAAATGTCTAACTTTATGATTTTGATTGAGGGTAGTTTGAAGGTTTGTTTTCCTTCTGGGAGATCAAGATCATCAGGTCTGGGTAGTTTATAAATTGGTTGCCCAAGAAGGTGTAACACATTTTTGACTGAGGGTATGAAACCTAAGGGTCTGAAATGCATGATTAAATGTACAAAGGTTTCTAAATTGAAATTGATACCTTCTATTGTGATACTCCTGTACCTTCCTTCTGTCACAGTGCCAACTACCTTGAAATTTTCATATTTGGTAGAAACTCCAAATTGACTCCCTGATGCCCTTGATATGTGATATGATACATAGACACCTACAGGTTGAGCTGCATAACATGTATCGTCTATGTTCTTCACAGCCACTTGAATCTGTTCTGCAGTGAGATCATCTTCATACGCTTCAGGAAACATCTTCTTCTTCACTTTTTCTTCGCTTATTATAGGGGTTGGACATCTTGGTTGTACATCTGGTACAATCTTTATTGTTGTCCTAGTTGTAATCGGATAGATTGTATAACGATCTTTTGAGATCTTCATTAGTATGGTTCTGACTTTTCATCTCGTAGAATACCATATAGTCTTCGTTCTTCATGACTGAGAAGATGTATTGTTTGATCGTTTATTGGTATAGGCTCGACTTGTACCTTGACTGTCTACTTAGAAGGTTCTCTAATAATAGTTGAACTTCTGTTTCGATCAGGTACTGATTCTTCTATAACCTTCATTTTCAAATCCTTTTTCTTGATTGGTTCAGAAGGATTGTAAGGTACTAACTGGTGTTCAACTATCTGTGCTTTCTGTGGAACGTCAGATGAAGAAACCTTTTCCTGAGTAAGCTTCATCTTCTTTTGTTTTTCTACTAGTTTGGAAGAGAGTTGTTGTTAAGGCTTCTTCTTCTCAAATACTAACTTCCTTTTTATCTCTATCTCTCTAGATGATTTTGTTGATTGAGGATAGACACAATTGATTTGGTAGGCTGCTGTCGTTGCTCTTGCTTCTCAGAATCTCCACTAAGAATCAGAACTTTCTACTTCTTCTATTCTTGTTGTCGTAAGGTCAATAATCTTGGTGACATTTTTGACTGTTTGGGCTTTTCTGATTGGAGCGTCTCAACCTTCCTCTTCAGAGATACTTGATGAGTTGATTGTTGAACCTTGCTTTCCTCCCTTTGTAGAATTGTCTTGACTTATATTGGCATATCAAACGATTGTTTAGCCTTTTCTTCTACTGATATTCTTCCTGTCGATTGTGGTTTTGTTTGTATTTCAGATGGAATATGTTCACTCCTGCTTCGTCTTACTATAAGCTCCCCCTCAGACTTTGCTTTCGGTGTATATCCGCTTCAGCTTCAATCTTGATTCCCATTTTGTGAATAGTAGAGGCATTAATAACACTCTTAATATTCATCTTGACTCTGTTTCCTCTATCAAGTAGGATTCCAGATTCTCTAAAGAATCTTGTCAATAGCATACCGTAAAGTAAAGAGCCATAATAATCTCCCTTAGACTTTATCATGTTCTTCAAAATCAAGAGCGGAAGATTAATAGGTTGGTGAGTAAGTAGATGAAACAAGCAATGTTCATCATTCATTGTCACCGAGTCCTTTGAGCCTGCTCTTGGTAGAATACAATGGAGAAGAAGTGAATGAAGAACCTTAGCCTTCGGAATGAGGGTTGAAGCCTTCTTAACTCCTGGATTACTACATCCATATAGTTGTCGATCGATGTGACCTTTGTCTACATGACCTTGAGCGATCCATTTCGTATTGTTAAACAACTTTGTTCCAATACTTGGACACCCAATAGCCTACTCGATAGAATCTTGTGTGACTATAACCGACAACCCATCTACCATTGATACTAAGGTGTTGTCCACCACCTTTGCATTCTTCCAGAACTCATATATTTCATTCAAATAGACTGTCTCACGAATGTTGAAGAAAATTTTCCAACCAACTGCTTCAATTTCTAGTTCGATGCCAATCTGATTTTTCTTTAAGGAATTGAGATCAACGTGTCTCCAATAAATAAAAGATTTCTTCATTTTTGATCTGTAACAAATAAATACTAAACACAAATATATTTCGCTTAACGTAGCGAGGTTAGTATCTAAAGATAAGAATATGAAATGAGAAGAAGTTGAAGTTCATAACAGAGTATTGAGTCATCTTTGTTGAGAGTACAGAACAAGTCGGTTTCAAGGTTTTTCAAGAAAATTCTAGAGCATAAGGTATTTTAGAATCTTGAAAAGATTTCCTTCTTATACATACTCTTGAAAAGTTACCGTTCACAACTTACCATTACTATTTACTTGAAAACTTACAACTTTTCATCTTCTTTTGTACAAATCGTCTGGGTTATGACGTGTTGGACGAGCGATCATTTAACATTACCATATTCAAGTTTCGTTTGATTTCCTTGAATCTATCTTCACTTAAGGGTTTAGTGAATATATCTGCCCATTGCTGATTTGTCTCAACAAATTGTAGATTGATGATCGCTCTCTGTACATAGTCTTGTATAAAATGATGTCTAACTTCAAAATGCTTTGCCCTCGAGTGTTGTATTGGATTCTTTGAGAGATTAATAGCACTTGTGTTGTCACAGAAGATTGGAATATGATCTTTTTGGATAGAATAATCCTCTAACTGATACTTAATCCATAACGTTTGTGAACAATAGCTTACAGCTGATATGTATTCAGCTTTGATGAGTCAAATTATTCTTAGATGATTTTAGGTTGAATTAGAATTAATTTGACTTATTTCTATATGGATTTGAAGCTTTATTTGGTCAATTCTCTCACATTTCAACTTTGTTTCTTGGTAGGTACAAATGGATAGATTGTGGGGGTGAAAGGCATAACTTTTCTTGTGGATGTCGGATTAAGGTCATTTAAGGACGCTTGCAAAGAGGACTCCAAGCTCTACAACTTCTGTGAAGACTCCAAGAGGGATTCTTTCGACTGAAGGGTCAAAAATGCAAAAATTGTGAATAGGAGAATGTCCATTTAACAGACATCGCTTGGAAAATGTGCTTCCAAACTTGAGAATGTCCGTTAAACGGACATGAACCTAGAAAAATGCAGTTCTAGACCCGAGAATGTCCGTTTAACGGACATTGGTGGCCCAAACACGATTTACTCTCCCCTGTTTAGTCGAAACTGAGTTTCTGTGGACCCATGACACTATACATACTCATTTTGAAGACCTAATTAGGGGGCTAGACACTGAAAATGAGGTTACCACAAAAAGAAGGCACAAAATAAGAGGAAGATAGGGAGTTTTGAGGATTTCATCAAAGATTGGAAGCAACATTGTCTTGTGTTGCTTCTACCTTCTCTCTCCACTCTTTCTTAAATGTAGAGCATCTTTGTGTGTATAACTTTTGTTACAATGTTCTGAAACTAAACCTCATTTAGGGTGAGGGATGTAAATGAGATTTGTAGCCCATTTGGGGGATTGATTTGTATATTATGGATTGATGAGTGTTGAATGAAAGTTCTTGGGTTATGTTTATCTATCTTGAATTTCACTGTTGTTTCTATGCTTGATCTCTATAGATGCAATCTTAGGAATCATATGATGTACTGAGAGGTGAAATATGGTTTATGCTCTAGGAAGATGAACACCTTAGCGTTAGAGATAGAGGTATCCTAAGCTAGTGTGAGAACATGTGGTTGCTTGTTCTTCATGGATTTAACTAGTTAGTTTGCACATTGAGAGATGGTACTCAACTAGTTAGATACTCTTATGCTTTGAGAAAAGATATGGGTAAAGTTGTGCAACTGTTTTCATAACCTAACATTCAATCAATTTCATAATGTATGAATCAATCTTTTGAGTTGGTGAACCCCAAGCCCTAATTTCAAATCTTCGATTTATCCCTATTCGCTATTTTTCAGTATTTATAATTTACTGTCTACTAAACTCTAATCATCTTTTAAAGTTTATGGTCGATTTCATTCAAATAATTAGAATTAATTTGGCAGTGAATGATTTAGTCCTTGAGGGAGACGACCTTGGAATACTTAGTGTGTGGGTACTAGGAACGACTCTGTGCGCTTGCAAATTTTGTTGATCAAGCTTCTGCAGTAGATAAAGAAATTGAACTTTGTCTCTTGCTTGACCAAGAAATTAGATTATGACTAAGAAAGTGACAAGACTCTTTATATCAATCCTATCTCCAATATAATCAACATCACAGTAGCCAATTAACCTGAAATCTTTACCTTTCTCATACATTAAGCAAAGATCAGTAAAAACTGCCAAGTGTCTCACTATTATTTTGATAGCAATATAATGAGATTCTCTAGGATCTGCTTGAAATCTTGCATACAAATAAACATTAAATAATATATCAAGTCTGCTTGCAGTTAGGTAAAGTAAATAACCAATAATTCCTCTGAAAAGAGTTTGATCAATCTTCTTACCAGCTTCATCCTTAGATAAGAGGATTGAAGGATGCATAAGAGTTGACATTGGTTTGACCTTCTCCATTTTATATTTAACTAAAAGTTCTTTGATATATTTTTGTTAATGAATAAAAATCTTTTCTTCAGTTTGTTTAATTTGTAAAGCAAGAAAGAATTTTAATTCACCCATCATACTCATTTCAAATTCACTTTTCATAAGATTTTCAAAACTCGAACATAACTTCTTAGAAGTTGCACCAAAAAATAATATCTACATATATTTGTACAACTATAAAATCATTTTTAACACATTTTCTAAATAACGTTTTATCTACTTGACCTCTAACAAAGTCATTTTTAATCAAAAACGAACTCAGACGATCATACTAAGTACGAGGTGCTTGTTTTAATCCATACAAAGCTTTATGAAGTCTATATACATAATCTGGTTTATCAGTATCTTCAAAACCAGGGGGTTGCTTTACATAAATTTCTTCATTTATAAAACCATTCAAACAAGTACTTTTCACATCCATTTGAAATAGTTTTATATCATGACAAACAATATATGGAAGCAATATCCTAATAGCTCTAGTCTAGCTACAGGAGCATATGTTTCATTAGAGTCTATTCCTTCTTGTTGATTATAGCCTTGAGCTACTAATCTAGCTTTATTACGATTTACTCTTCCTAATTCATCTAGTTTATTTTTGAGTACTCATCTGGTTCCTATGATAGACTTATTGGATGGTTTAGGAACTAACAACCAAACTTTGTTCCTTGTAAATTGATTTAACTCCTCTTACATGGCTAAAATCCAAGCTTCATCTTGAAGAGCTTCATCAATTTTCTTAGGTTCTAATTTAGAAACAAAAGCTACATTTGCCTCTCTTCTAAATTTAGACCTAGTTCTCACTCCTTCTGATGTTTATCCTATAATGAGGCTTTCTGGGTGAGAAGATTTATACTTCCAATCTTTTCTTAGACTAAAGTTTTCAGAAATATCTTCTACCTTAATAGGTGGATCGTCTAGTGGTGACGTGTCTAGATTATTGACTAAAGGAGTAGATAGAGTTTCATCATCAGAATCGTCTCTTCTATCAATTTTGTCGATTCCAACTATTTTGCCCTACTAGTTGTCTCCAAAAGTTACTGATCCTCCTTGCTTATGTTGGAGGTTTAAAAACATAGACCTTTTTCCCGTCATATGTCGCGAGCAACCATTGTCCAAGTACCATTGGTGTTGGTTGCTTTTTCCAAGAAAGGAGATCTGCAGTATATATTATATCCTTCTTAGGTACCCATATTTTCTTGGGTCTTTTGGGGTTAGCCTTATAGTTTTTCATCAAGTAATAAGAATATTATTTCTTTTTCTTTCTATTAGGATCAAAACTCTTATTATGACGAACATTCCTATTATCAAAACCTATCATTTGGATGTCTATGTCTTACAATCATATCATTCATCCTTTTTGTACTTTTAGTAAATGTCAATAAATCTGCTGAGAGACTGTTAATCCATTGTTTCAGTTGATTAATTTCCTCAGATCTATCTATAGTTACTTTCTTTTTCATATCGTCTACTTATTTCTTAAGGCAAACATTTTCTTTTTCTAAAAGTTTTGTGTTCTTCAAACTTTCAGCAAATTTCTTTTTTAATATCCTATATTGTTTTAAGATAGCATGTGAATCTTCTAACAATTCTAAATACACATCCTGAAGATCATTAAAGTTAGAAATTACCTCATCATCGCATTCCGTCTCAGCTACCAAGCATATATTTACTTGTTCTGATGTTTCTGAGTCGGATTTAGATTCAGACAAATCTAGATCTTCCCATGTTGCCATCATGCTATTTTTGTTTTCTTTACTTTTCTTTTGAGCAAAGGGCATTCAGACTTGTAATGTCCTAGTTTATTACACTCATAGCAGATGATAGAACTTTTCTCATTCTTTGAATCGTCTTTGCTATTCTTCTTAAAAGAGAAGTCTTTATTTCCCCTTGATTTCTTTTTCCACATCCTTCTAATCTTTCTTGAAATGAAGGATAGTTCATCATCATCTTCACTTGAATCTTGATCAGATTCACTATCATCATCTTTTTTTATTTCTTCAATCTTTAATGCTTTTGAAGATGTGCTTCTATTTTTCTGAATCTCCTGATTCTTCTGACCAGCCTTTAATGCAATAGATTTATCTCTTCTAGGTTTATCTTCTGCATCAAGCTCTACTTCATGAATTTTCAGTGAACCAAGCAATTCATCTAGCTTCAGCTGACTTAAATCCTTGGCCTCTTATATTGCTGTTACTGTAGGTCTCCATCTTTTTTGAAGACTTTTGAGAATCTTTCTGACATGATCTTGACTTTCGTAGATTCTCCATAGAGCTTTAAGTCCATTAATAATTATTTGGAATCGTCGGAACATCTGATCGATAGTCTCATCATCTTTCATCTTGAATAGCTCATATTAATGAACAAGAATACTAATCTTGGACTCTTTCACCTGATTTGTGCCTTTATGTGTAATGGCTAATGTATCCCACATTTTCTTTATAGATTCACACCAATGAACCTTATCATATTCACTTTTGCTTAGAGCACAACTTAAAAAGAACTTGGCCTTTGAATTTAACTGAGAGCGAGCTTTTTGATCAACCATCCATTAGTCACAAGAGATACTATTCCCTTCATTGTCTGTTGGTGTATATGGTCCATTTTCAATAATATCCCAAAGATCAATATGTGTGGATTCTATGAAGAGCCACATCCTGTCCTTCCAATAATGATATTCTTCACCATTGAATGTAGGGGGTCTTGTGACTGAGGCATCTTCAGCTATAAAAAATGTGATTCAACCATGAATCTTTGCCCTCACTTTGTAACAGTGTTTCTTGGAAACCTTGCTCTGATACCATATAAAATAAATCACTTGTTAATATAGAAATCATGTATAATATGTAGAATACATAAGAAAGGGGAGGGGGTTGAATTGCGTAAAATCTTCAAAGATATTAATCTTTAAAAATTTCTTGAATTTCTTTGCAAATTCAGATGATCACAAAAACAATTCTCTTAAGTCGATGAGTAACGCAATCGCAAAAATTATTATCTACTCTTCTAACAACAAGAAAATTAAAAGATAAGGGTTAGATAATAGACGTCGCGATTTTATACTAGTTTATCCTTAAGGGCCACTTCCAGTCCTCAGAGTTTGTCTGAGATTTCACTATACTCTTCAACGTTACAAGTATTATTTCTACACTTGTACAACCTCTTCAGGTCTCTCTCACAAAGTATCTTTTATCTGCTTTCTTAGCCTCTCTAGGCTCTAGCCTTTGTTTCTCTTGGAAAGATATCGTTTGAGCTTCACGTTACAGATGTATTCGTTCTCTTTCTTTCGTACTTGAATACAAAGTTTCTCTAGGTATTGTACAATCAGATTCTCTCTTTTGTATTGTATCTCGTAGTAAAAGAAAACGTTATCTCTTTTGTTTACGACTATACCTAGTATTTATAACATAAGTCTTCAACTATCTTCTTGAGAAAACTGCTTCTTGAATCTTCTAGAAACCGTTATTAGTTGATTCCTGTAACTAACTCTAACTAACTAATTGACTGATGTTCTAGAATCTTTTTCATTTGCCTCGTCTGGTACTATGCTTCTTCTGGTGTTGTGCTTCGTCTGGTATCGCACTTATATCTTCTTATGTTGACCTTCTATATCTTCTTATGTTGACCTTATTATGTTCTTATGTTGACCGTCTATAGTTTGATCGTCTTAAGTGTAAAGTATCTTCTGGATTTGACTATGCATTGTCTTAAGTTGACGATTTGTGTCACTTACATTTTTCTGCACACTTAACAAACTCATCAACACAATTCACACATTTATGAGATTATTATTATTTGATTGTCATCAAAATTAATAAAAGTAATGTCTTCTTGACTTAACAGAAATATATGCTCAGAAATCACCACATCCCTAGTGACAAAGAGAGTTCGTGTTTGAAGATCAAACACTTTGTAACCCTTTTGGCCATTTGGATATCCCAAAAACACACCTTTGCTAGAGCGAGGATCAAACTTGTCTCTAGACTTCCCAATAGTCATGCCATAGCACAAACAACCAAATACTCGCAAATGATCATACCATGGTATCTTTCCAAGTAAAACCTTAAAAGGAGTCTTGTTATCAATCACTGACAATGGCATACGATTAATTAAAAAGGTAGCAGTGAGCACACAATCTCCCTAAAATTTGGTGGGCAAATTCGCTTGAAACTTTAGTGCTCTAGCAACTTCCAAAAGATGGCGATGTTTGCGTTCTACAATCCCATTCTGTTGAGGAGTGTAGACGCAACTAGTCTGTTGTTCAATACCATGATCACTATAATATTGCAATAATTCATTATCCTTAAATTCAACACCATTATCAGACTAGATCACCTTAACCTTGGAGGTAAACTGTAACACCCGATATCTAATTTACATGGTATACCCGAAAAAAAATATCAGTACTTGAGACTAATGACATTAAAACCAGGACAGTGAATAATAATTTTGGTGACATCAAATTAATGATATTTGACACTTTTTCAGTTGTCACAAGAAATTGTACCAGCAGATTTTAAAGAATCAGTACAAGATGGACATTTTTGTAAATAATGAACAAAGTGGCTTATAAAAGAAGCTAACTACAAATAAGACAAAAACTTGTCTTCCTCCTCCTCCCTCACTTACGAGAATTCACCATGGAAGCTTTCTCTCAAAGTTTTCAAGCTTTGTAACAAGAATGTGAAGGAGAATCAAACCGATCAGTCAATACAAAACGGTAAGCCTCGATCCCGACATTTGATTCTACCAATTGGAATTTAGTTTCTCACTTTTTTTTTTTGCATGGCTATGAAACCCATTTGATGAAATTTATGGGTTTGATGATTTTGATAATAGATTTTTATTCTTTGATGTCTAATGACAAATTAACATAAGGAAATTTTCATTTTTATGGTTATATGGGGCTAAATCAAAACCTAGGGTTTTGGAGTTCAAGCTACCAAAGGAGAGATTCGTAGGTCCTCCTTATACATTTTTTGAGCTGTTTAATGTGTGAATTTAGAGAAACTCAAAACTTGGAAGTTGTAGATAAAGGTGTCTACTGTATCCCTGAATTTTTTTACGAATTTAGGGTGAGCCAAACAAATGAGATAGGTCTCGAATTGAAATTGGTTCAGAATACCAACAGGATTGAAACACGAAATGAAAGTTAATTGTTTGAGGAATTTAGAGTCAGAATTGGATGATGAGTTATTATTAAGAAATGCTCGAAAATGTGTTATCTAATTGCTGTACAAAGGGAAAGTTAATTGGATGAGTATTCTGTGAGATATAGCTAAAAAAAAATCGGTACTTGAGACTAATGACATTAAAACCAGAACAGTGAATAATAATTTTGGTGACATCAAATTAATGATGTTTGATACTTTTTCAGTTGTCACAAGAAATTGTACCAGCGGATTTAAAGAACCAGTATAAGAGGGGTATTTTTGTAAATAATGAACAAAGTGGCTTATTAAAGAAGCTAACCACAAATAAGACAAAAACTTGTCTTGCTCCTCCTCCCTCACTTACGAGAAATCACCATGGAAGCTTTCTCTCAAAGTTTTTAAGCTTTGTAACAAGAATGTGAAGGAGAATCAAGCCGATCAGTCAATACAAAACGGTAAGCCTCGATACCGACACTTGATTCTACCGATTGGAATTTAGTTTCTCACTTTTTTTTCCATGGCTATGAAACCTATTTGATGAAATTTATGGGTTTGATGATTTTGATGATGGATTCTTATTCTTTGATGTCTAATGACAAATTAACATGAGGAAAATTTCATTTTTATGGTGATTTAGGGTTAAATCAAAACCTAGGGTTTTGGAGTTCAAGCTGCCAAGGGAGACAGATTCGTAGGTCCTATTTATACATTTTTTTTGAGCTATTTAAGGTGTGAATTTGGAGAAACTCAAAATTTGAAAGTTGTAGATAAAGGTGTTTACTATATCCCTGAACTTTTTTACGAATTTAGGGTGAGCCAAACAAATGAGAGAGGTCCCAAATTAAAACTAGTTCAGAATACCAGCGAGATTGAAACACAAAATGAAAGTTAATTGTTTGAGGACTTTAGAGTCAGAATTGGATGATGAGTTCTTATTAAGAAATGTTCGAAAATGTGTTATCTAATTGCTGTACAAACGGAAAGTTAATTGGATGAGTATTCTGTGAGATATGGCTAAATAAGTGAAGGGTGTTACTGACCTTAGTGACATAGAAGAGAACAGAAACAGGACAGCCTTACAAAAATCACAATAAATCCAAATTACATCATTTTTTTGAGCCGTCTTTCGATATGTGATAGCCATATGAGTCTACTGAAAATGGCAATTTGAATCACCTCAATTGGATTAGAAATGAATAAGTTATAATGATTTTATTCAGGAAGGGTCTAACTCATGACAAAATATTAAGGTTGACTGTAAATGGGATATTTGGAGCCTTAATGACTGAATTAGAAAATGGTCATAAAATTAAAAAATGTGAATTTATGTGTTAAATAGAGGTATGAAAATTTTGAAAAACATTAGACCTATGTAGAAAAAGTTATGCCTCTGCGAATGAGACCTGTACCGAATAGGTTCAAGTAAGATTAAGCTAATCAAGACATAAAGAATCAAGTATTCGAAATTGTGAGCTAAATTTGGATATAATGAATTTCAAGACTCCTAATTTCAAGGGAAAATCTGGCTTGAAACCAATTTAACCATTATAGAACAGAATGACTAATGCGGGTATATGTAATTTTTATGCATGTTACCCAATAACTTGTGAAAGCAGATGAGGAATAGAACTAGAAGTCGTACCTAGTACCTCTCAAGTTCAAGAAAATTAGAAAAGAGATCAGAACCACTGAGATAGTCGAGGTGAGTATAATCATGCTACTATACTTGTGTAGTAATCCTTTTTTTTTAAATCTTGCGGCTTGTTGAATTGTTCTCGAATCTGTATAACTTATTTGATATATGACTCCATGTGATTGAGTCTAGCATGTTGTATGCCAAATTGACTAGATGATATTCAGATTCTTTGCATCTTCTGGTTCCCTTGTTATGTTGAACCTATTAATTGTAATTCTTTGATGAATCAGGTTTTTCTTGATAGCCATGATTGATGAGTTCACAGGATACCCAGCTGATGGAGTATATTATCAGACCATGTGCACATAGGTAATCCGCCGGTGATGGGTTAGATCCGGGTCCTACCTGGAGAGGGCAGGCCTCCAGGGGCAGGGTTAGGCCAACCTTGTCTAGAATAAGAAAAGGGGAGATACGTTGTATTAACATGCCTCTGTCTCTTCTTAAGAAATTCAGAAAATCAGAACTCAGAAATGAAAAAGCTTAAAATTAGAAATCCTGTAGAACTCCACCAAAGAAAGAACCCAGAATTCAGAAAGAACCCAAAACTCAGAAAAGAACCCAGAACCCAGAACCCAGAAAAAAATTTCAGAAACTAGATTCATTTTTTTATAATAGAACAATTCATAATGAGATTTATTATTGATACTCATGTGAATGTCGTATTTGAAATTACTACCTGTTTATTCATTGATACCATGTATTGTTGCTTAGAATGCCACAGGCCATTCTTGTGAAGCTAGCCTTGTGTTACCTAACCTCATAAGCATGGTAGCATGTTTATATCTCACTGAGTCGTGTTGTAGACTCACCTCTCATTATTATCATTTTAGGGGATTAGCAGATCGTACGAGAGAGAAATCCAAGCCTTTTGATACTCGCTTGGATAAACAGACAAATAATGTTTTTGGCATGATGTTAATTGTAGATGCTTATAGCTGCTCCATGGTTTGTCATAATCTTATGTACATGATACATGTATGGATATGCTATGTTATTGAGAATGATGTCAGATGATGAGATGAGATGATCATAGATTGGCAGATTATAAGTAGATAACATATTTTAGAATTGCAGATTGAGATCCTTACTACTTTCAAAACTGTTAAACAGGTACAAGGATTATTCAGACAAATGAATGGGTCATGTCGGATTTTCAGTAGAATATAGAAAAGTTAGGCTTACTGTAGGTTTTGGTGGCATTAAGCCTACCCATTCCCTAGTGCCAACACGGTCCAAAAAGACGGGTCGTGTCATAAACTGTGTCTGAACCCAATGCAAAAAATGAAGTAAATATTTCTTGGCTTCAGATTTATATTTCATCAAGTAGACCTAAGTTGTCTAACTAAAATCATCAACAATAGTGAGAAAATAATGCGCTCCGAAGAATGATGGAGTATTATAACGCCCCCAAATATCACAATGAATTAAGTCAAAAATATGTGAAGTCTTATTATTTCTAACCGGAAATGGCAACCGAGTCTGTTTTTCTCGATAACAAGCATCACCAAAAAAATCATGTTCACTAGTACAAGATAAAGTTGGAACAAAAGGAAGGCAAGCAACTGAAAGATGTCCTAATCTCCTATTCCGTAAGCTAGTATCTTTAGATTGATCCATCGTCGCCAATGCAACCCCCTCTCTCATTGGTTCCAGATAGTAAAGCCCGTCACTCACTCTACCCAGTCCAATCAGCATCCTCGAGGGTAAGTCCTGTATGATGTATAAATCAGACCAAAAGATTAAGGAACATTTTAGGTCCTTTGTCAAACAACTAATAGAAAGCAAGTTGAAACAAAATTTTGAAACACCAAGAACTCGCTCCAAAACCAGACGTTTGCTCAACTCAACCTTACCCAATGCCTCCACGGTTATGGACTCTTCATTAGGTATTTTAATCGGTGACAATATAGGATCATATGTAACATTCACCAACAAGTCTAGATTACAAGTAATATGATCTGTAGCACCACTATCTAATATCCAAGGGCGATCATGCGTACTTGAAAAGTTTTGAGTCAAGTGAGCATTACCAGGTGTGGGAGAAGTACCCAATGGTTGCTGCATCAGTGAGGGATTAAGAGCATACCAAATTTGTTACTGTTGTTCTGCGGTGAGTTGGGGAAGTCGCGCTTGCAATGCCGATTGCAATTCCCTAGTGTTAGTGGATGCAGTGAAAGCCGCTAACGTTGAAAATTGAGTAGTCTGCTGCTAATGAGGTTTGCTACCCTTGGCCTGTATGGTACGCCTCCATGTGGATGGATAACCAATAAGCTGATAGCAATTCTCCTTCGTGTGATAAGGTTTGTGACAATGAGAACATCTGGGTACATTGTCAGAATCCGTTCCTGACGACTTAAGTTGTGATTTACCTTCATTCGTACCCATACCTCATCCTACATTGAGCCTTCCAACAGCCAGTACCGTCCCTTCAATGTGAGGAGCACGATTAGAAGCCATCAGAGCCTACTTCTCATCTTGAGCAGCCATAGCATAGGCCTTGGCAAGATTCGGCAAAGGATTAAGCACAAGGATTTGTGACCAAATAGTAAAAGAGAAATCATCCAAACCCATCAGAAAGTTGAAAACTTTCTCTTCCTCACGCATATCGCATAACTTCTTTGCTGCTCCATATGTACAGTTCAGAATGGGACGTGAAGCCTACAACTCATTCCATATACTCTTCAATTTTCCATAGTATGCAGATATAGGAGCCTTTTCTTGCTGAAGAAGAACAATTGAACGTCTTAATTCATATATCGTCGGTGCAATTCCTTGTGTATACTACTCCTCGAGATTCAACCACGCTTCTCGTGCTGTCTCCATATGAGCTGTGCCATCCTAGTGATCCTTACCAAAAGCATTCAAAAGCCATGCTAGCACCAAAGCATTGCATTGAATCTAGTCCTGCAGTTCAGGATAATCATTAGCTGGCTGTAGAATTGTGCCGTTGAGGAAACCTGCCTTATTCTTCGCTTGCAAGGCATTAAAAAAAGTTCGTCACCATGTATGATAGTTCCCACCATTCTCTCAAAGGGTTTGGGTAACAAAGATCAAACCAGGATGATCGGAAGGATGAAGATAAAAAGGTGATTTGGTATCAACAGCAATTGCAACCGGAACCAAGCGTTCATTAATTGGGTTGGTCTGATGTGCAACGGTGGCTGGATTGGTGATGTTGGCCATGGAGAAAAATTATGTTTTGGAACCTTGCTCTGATAACATAAAGAATTTCAAGGGTGGCTAAATTCCCTGATAAATTGTTATTGACAATAAGTTTGTTTAGATACATGTACAATTGGAAGCCCTAACAGAATATACATGGAAAGCTAACTAATAGCCTAATCACAAATCTCGTAAGGATATACATCACAAATCACGTAAGGATATACATAATAATTACATAAGCCAATAGTTTCCTTTTGTTCTTAATCATATATACTGTTTCGCTTCTTTTGATATCCTTTGGAGTTTTACAAGCCTGTTGAAGCTTGCTCCTGATAGATCACTATTGGATAAGGCAAGTTGATGAGAGTTAGCCTTTTTTGCCAAATCTTCACGTAGCTCTGACTTTTATGGCAAAAATTATATTTATTCTACAAAAATATTGAGAGACAAAAATTATTATGTTTTAATACTATGACTTATTTTAGTCAATATAATTCCACGGTATTTATTCAATATAATATAAACTATATAGAGGTAGTTGAGTCATCACTTAAAGTGATTAGGGAGAATATTCCATGGTTCTCAATTAGTATTGATTCTATTGTTTTCGATTAGTATTGATTTAAAAAAATCTTTAGTCAACGTGATATAACACTTTAAAAATAGTTTTCAAATGTAATCAATTGAATCAATTACTAATGATGGAAAACTGATATGATTGAAGTCAAATAGAATATACATTAATTTCTTGCTCTATATCTATTTAGAACATTGCATGATAAAAGGATTGAGTTATACGAAAAATTATGCATAAAAAGTTTAATCAAAATCACTTTGATATTTTGAAATATTTAAGTAATCATGATGCATTGTTAGACGTCAATCTTGATTTATAGATATAAATTAATTAATCAAAGAATTAAAGATAAATTAAAGAAGTTTAACTAATCTAATCCTAAATATAATTTAGGAGTATAATTTATATATATTGTCAATATATTTGATAATACAACAAGTTATTTTTTAATTAAGTTATACTTAATTAAAAAGTTTGATAAACTTTATGATTAAATATGATATTTAATATATAATAAACAATATAAAATATTGGGTCTTATTTAAGCATCATTAGTACTTAATTAGAAGTAATAGTAATTATAATTAAAGTTTTATTAAAATTAGAATCTTATTTTAATTAAATTATTAAAATGTTCAAAACTACTATAAATAAACTTTGACCCTAAGGGAGTTAACAATTTTATTTAACCTTCTCTATAATAGTCGTAGAACTCTCTCAACATGTTATGCGCATACCGTTAGAGACTGGATATGTGTATAACTATGGTAGTTGAGATTAATCAATTTCGGAAACGGTTTGAAGGAAATGATAAGAAAACGATCAAGTTTTAGAATAAAGTACGAATTATGATTCATGTTTTATTTATTTTTTATATTAATCATCTTGGCTTTCAGTCTATAAGTTGGCGGAGGAGACCTGTAATTTTCAAACAAAGTCATCCACTTTAAAGTTACACAAACTATTCTATGAAGCAGCCCTTTAGTTATACACTGCTTTGCTTCGAAGGCTATCTTTCCTTGAGAGAATTATTTCAATCTTCAATTCTGTCGTGCCAGACAAAACTTCCTTTTTCCATAGTCAACAGTAGAGAAGATTCTTGTTTTAGTTGATTGTCATCTCTATTTGGAAACGTATATTTTTCATCCTATTTTATTCTAACAATTTTCTTGTATAAAATTTCTAAAACTTAAAATTAATCTTTATCTTCAGATACTCCCCTAAGTTTACTATAATATATTGAAATCTTAATACCAAATTCAATGTACCCACTATAGATGACAACATAAACAAATTAGTTAAAATTAATGCATTCTAAAATTATCTTTACCCTTCATTTTATCTTTAATTATGAATCTCCTTTGAATGATTTTTTATTTATTTAACTATTTATTTTCTAATTTGAATATAGTCAAAATTATTAAAATTTATATTTTGACTCTAGTTGATTCAAAATTAACTAATAAATTTCAAATTGATTCAAAATTTAATGTATCCCAATTAGATAAGAACAAAAAATAAAAGATAAAAGACTCATTTGAAGACAATTAATACATCCTAAAATTATCTTTTCCTGATCACTTTATCTTTAATTACGACTTACTTTGACTTTTTTATTCACTCAATTATTTAATTTTTTAAATTGAATATAGTCAAAGTTCCTAAAGTTGGTATTTCATCCCATTTAAAATCAACGAATAAAATATAAGTTCATCGAATGTTGAATTAAACTCGAATCTAAATTTTAAAATATTTTGACCTAAAAAGATCAAGTTCAAGTTCATTTTGACTCAAAGTTTGAAAAAAAAACTTAAAAATTTTGATTGAGCTTTAAGTTTTTAGTCTAGCTTGAAATTCATTCTAAACTCCAACTTAGAACCTGTTTGGATAGGCTTTTGGAAAGTTTATAAGTATTTTTTGCCACCAAAAAATCATTTTTAAGAAAAATAAGTGTTTGACTGTAAAATAAAAAATTATTTTTTAATAGATATGGCTTTTTTGGCAGCCAAAATATAACTTTTTAAAAAACTCAAATTTGGAATTTTTCAAAAAAAACCTCTCAAATGGCTTTTTTGGGTAGATTTTTCAGTTCAATTAATGAGCCTATGTTTTAGTCTTTTTTGCCCTTATGTTTTACACATAATTACCACAATACCCACAAATATATCTTCAAGTTTATTATGTATATAACTATTTACTCAACTTGAATATTTATTTTGAGATTTATATAATATTATTTATCTTTTTATATGTTTTAATATTTATTTTTGATATTAGTTTTACTTATGTTATAATCCATATAAAATATTTGATTAGATATATTTTCATTTATGTTTCAAATAGTTTAAAATTATATAATAATTAATATATTGTACTTTGCATATTGTTTAATATACTTTAAATAATATTATATGCATAAATAATTTTTATTACAAAACAAAATATAGTTAAAATTAAAAGTATTTTTTATTTTTATGTTGCCAAACAGTCTATTGTATGAAGCTTTTTCAAAAAAGTTATTTTTTAAATGACAACCAAACAATCAATTAGCTTCTTAGAAAAGTTCTTCTCAAAAAATATCTACAGAAAAAAGTTCTACTGATAAAAACTCTACTAGTATAAGCCCAACCAAATAGAAGCTTAAACTAGGAATGGCAATGGGAGAGCTTGCCTCTGGCTCAATCGGGCTCAAGCTAAGACTCGCTTGAGCACAAACCTGATTTGGCCCGACCTAAAATTTTTTAATTTAAAAATGTAAAACGACGTCGATTTGCTTATAAAGGTTAGACATCATGCCCGACAGGACCTAAGTAGCCCAAGTCAGAGTCTGACTAGAACCTGAGGCTCAAATTTTTTAAAAAGCCAAGCTCAAAGTCATATAAACCTGGCCCAGTTGTTGACTTCAGAGCGAGCTGGGCTAGGCCCGGTCCCAATTGCCATCTCTAAGTTAGACCCAACAGCTATAATATAAGGTACGATCAAGCCTGGATCCAGTTGTCATCTATAACTTAGACCCCTTAGCTACAAAACAGGGTATAGTCCCTATCAAACCCATTTTAATTTTAGATCAAATAAAGTTAAGCTAACGTTTAATTACTAGAATTAAGATAAATTAAGTTGACAATTTAATTATTAGAATTAATAATTTTTTAATTTTGTTAATATTTAAAGTGATATTAAATCTTAAAAATATTAAAATTACAATATAATAATTTGGACATACTTAAATCTTTTAAGAACGGTTAGATAGAGATTAAAATTAGGTTTGGCAATACGAAACCTAGTTCAAAAGTATGAAAGGCTCAATCTAACTACTAAAACAACTAACGTATAATTAACTAATGCCTTGTTTGATAAATGGCTAATTAACTATTTTTTGGCAGATTGAGAGATATTTGGTTATTTGACCATATTAAACCACTAATAATCATGTTTGGTAATCAGCTATTTGAGTTGGCGATTAAACTCAATATGCTATTTTTGAAAACATTTCTATGAGAAGCGTTTTGTTCCAGCAACTGAGAAATTAAGAGACGAAAAGATCATTATACGTAAAAGTTATTACAAATTACTCAAGCTATCATCTTGCTTTACAGAGATAAAGATAGAGATAGATAAGCACAAGATGTGAATTCAATTTACTTCACAAAAATGCTCTCGTTTATTCAAAAATTAAACCAAGTTGGAATTTTTTTAATAAATTTTTTTGCTTCATATCGATATCATTGTTTTTAATTAAATAAAATAAGTATCATTAGATTTGGTATTGTACAATACAAAAATCACTACCAAATTATTTTATACTGATTGAAAATTTTTATAATGTTAGATTCAAAGATTGGGTTGGGTGAGAAAGTTTCGAGTTGCATTCATTGTATTTATTAATACTTGAATTAAATTTTGTAATTAAGAAGAATTAAATCATTAAATTTAAAATATATTTTATATTTAAATATTTTAAACATAAAAATGTTTCTACAAATAGTTATTATGTCAAAAAATTATTTTAATGTTAATTTCAATAGATAAAACTATTAAAAATCTTTTTTTAGTCTTAGTTATAAGATAAGACTAATTTTATTATGAGATTACATTTTCATATAATTAAAAATAAGTTTTATGCTCATTAATTACTACAATTTTTCAGTTAAGTTTTTAGCATTAATTTAAATAATTATTTTATTTTGAACATAGGAAAATAAGTTTTAATTTATTTAATTTTGACTGATTGATTAAACTAAATTGAAACATAAGAATAAAATTGGGATTGAATCAATAATTTCTAACTCTAGTTCAACAGTGTAATTGTTTTGCAGGAATACATTCTTAATAAAAAAAACTTTTAAAATGATTTCAATTGCTTGTTTTAAAGGTATACTAAGAAAAATCAAATGACGTTTATTAAATTCATTTACTAATCTTAAAAATTCAGTCAATTGTTGTCGATTGGCAACATTTAAGCAAACAAGTTTTTTTTTTTGTTGAGAAATTGAAAATTTCTCATTAATGAATGGTATAATACATAGGGTGCAAATACAAGAAAGCCACAAGCTCCCATTACATAGAAGGACAAAACGACTGCGTGCTCACAAGAGACTAAGAGAAACAAAACGACAAAGCAAACAAACTGTCAAACCCAAAGGAGTAAAACGACCCCTTGCTTTACGATGACTCCCAAAACATTTCCAATTAGGGTTGGCGAAGGTTGAGCGAAGAGGTGAGGTGGATGAATGGCGAAGGAGCTGCCGACGTAGGCTTGCCTGCTCCAGTTGACATGCAATAGCAAACAAGAGAGGTACTGATACTTTGATCGGCGATTGGAGTTTGAAACTTTCCGGAATATGACTCTTTTTCTTCGAAATATATCGGAGAGGCAGCTCTCATTGGGATTTAATGGAACGGTGAGCCTAGCTTGGAAAATCAACTAGGTAGGATCCTGACGACTACATTTCCTCTCCTTCCTACTCCTTCTGCTAATGGTCTCATCAAAGAACTGAATGAACTTAACAGATCTGTGATGTCGAAAAGGAAGGAAGCGAGTTGAGATGACTATGATGATGGAGATAACAGACCAGGTACTTCTACTTCCTCTTAAGTACTGGGATATGGGTTCTGTAAGCTATAGTCTCCAAATACTGGTCAGCCTTCCACTACAGTGTTGGATGAACTGATGGATGATCAATTGCTCCCTGATGCTTGTAGCGGTGAGTTCAATGATAGAAGAGAGATATTTAGATTGATCTCTAAATCTTTGACCATTTCTTTCCTTCCAAATTACCTGGGCACAAGTAGCAGCCGATAATAACAGGATGTCCTTCTCATGTTTAGACATCTGCAATTGAGGGATATCCAGTAGGATAGAAGTAATACTACTATTAGAGTAGTCGGGAAAACTTAGATTTGAGATCTGAGCCCACACTTCCTTTGAGAACCTACAGTTAAAGAATAAATGATCTCTAGATTCATCCTCCTTGTAACACCCCACTCCAGCATGACCCGAACCTGACATCGATGGTAATATCCGAGCCCGAGCCTTGCGAGAGTGGCGTGCTACATCACTCAGTCAAAACTCAGTAAATTTTTTTTTTAATACAATCGTATGCGCGGAAATCAGTAGGCACTTTGGGCCTGCTTTAATTTGAAAACATTTTCAGTCATAACAATACACTCAACATTATTCAAGATAGCCATTTAATGTACAAAAATC
>JAOTAX010000007.1:25647304-25662503 GCA_025629825.1 Erythroxylum guanchezii
CAGTATGCATAACATTATCCAATAAGTCCTAATCACTCTCGACCTTTGCCAAATTACTCTTTTACCCTTCCTGTCGGGGGTGGGATGTTACAAATAGCCTTCCTCGCCACTACAGAACTGCCCACCTCAGTGACTGGCCTTGTTCCTACTGTTTCAACTCTCCTTAGGGCTTGCAACTGCAACCTCCTTGCCTCTGTGCCCAGGGATATTCCTTGATCATGTGTCCCTTCTCCCCACATTGGTGACAAGCTCTAAGTAACTTGAAGCACTCTCCTTTGTGAAACTTCCCACAATGCTCACATTGAGGGTTCGTGTACCTGCTCCTCTCCATCCCTCTGTTGCCCCTTACAGTTGAGGCTTGCACTGACACTGCTTTTGTTTGCTTGCTTTTAGTAGAGCCATTACTTCCCACTTCACTCTGTATGTGGAAATTCATCGTACTCCTCTCAGGCATTGGAGCACTCATTCCCTTCTTTGAAGACTATTCTCAGTGCTTCCTCTTCTTATTCACTTCATTCTTTATGTTCTCCAGTTTCTCAGCCTAGAGTGTAGCATCTACCAACTACTGGTAGTCACAGAAGTTATGAATCAGAACTTTCTCCTTGATCCCCAAAATGAAGTCCTTCAAACTTGTGGCACTTGTCCTCCTCATTCGCAACAATGTTGGCCGCATACTGTGAAAGCTGGGTAAACTTCAGCTCATACTCACTCACACTCATGTCCCTTTATGTGAGATTTAGGAAATCCCTGGCCTTCTCTTGGACATAAACTCTCGAGAAGTACTTCCTCCTGAAAGCTTCTAAAAAGTCTCTCTATGTCAATATTGGTGGTATGACCTGACTATGGGGTACTGACTCCCACCAATGTAGTGCATCCCCTTGTAACAAACTGACTGCATAGTCTAACTTCTCCTCATCAGAGCTCTTCATCTAAATTAGGACCCTCTCTATCCTCTTCAACCAGGCTTCATCCTCTTCCGGATTTGTAGTCCCAATGAAATCCACAGCCCCATACTTACAAACCTTATCATACTACCCACTCCTCTCTAGTGGAGCTTACATCGGAACTTGTGACCCCTTGGCCCATAGCATATGAGAAAGCCTGAGCAAAGGCTTGAAAGAACCTTGGATCTAGAGGGTTTCCTTAAGGCATAGGAGGAGGAGGCAGTGGCACTTCCTACTGAACACCAGGTGCCCCAAAATCAGGAGCAGAATATGTCCCCGCATCTTATGGGAAATAAGATTCATCGGTGCTCCCTTGGCGAGAACTAGATCAAGTCATAACTCCTCAAATTCTCTTTCGAGGTGGCATAATCACTCCTTCAATTTAAAACTATTTAAAAAAATCTTTAGTTTAGGTTTCATGTAAAACAACTTCAAATCATGTGAAACAATACAAAAACAGTGCATGTTGTTCATTTAAAATAATTCATGCTCATTTCGTAATTCAAAACTACCCATTTCATGCTTAGGATACTCCTAAACCTAGTCATTCTGATACCGTAAGTGTTGGGCACCCTGCCCTCACAAGACATCTGCCCGACGTCCTAAGTGACATCTAAACATTCATCCCACAAGTGTGGCGTGCCCACACCAGTCAGTCACCACAATCGAACTCATTTCTTTAACTTCAGAATAGACTTTGGAAATCTTTCAACCAGAATCACAAATTGACTTCTGCAGAAAATTTGTAGCTCTATGTCTCTAGTTTATTTAAAAAATAAAAATCATCTCATCTAGACTCTACAGATTAAGATATCATCAAAATACCGAAGTATGTTCAGTAAATATCCAATTCATACTCTTCCAACCAATTCCCTCATTTTGATTCAATCAATCTTTTTCAAATCAATACCAAAAGCTACCAATTTTTATGGAGAGATAGAGAAATGTGTTAGGAATCTATTGGTTCAAAAATCAAGTCATTTGGAGGTCGGATCACAAAGTTATGGCCAAAAGAACCAAAAGTGTTCAGGTTTGGGAAGATCTGCAGGCGCAATCACTTTTCAAACGACGTCACGATCGCGACTTTTCAAAATTTCCGTAGAGTAGCGATCTCGACTTCCCTTTTTTTTCCCTCAGACCTGTTTTAGTAAAAAGGGCATATTTTCACTAGAGATATCGGATTGAGGTCATTCAAAGATGATTTTAAAGAAGACTTTTAGACCTACAAATTCCATGAAGACACCGAAAAGATATTTTGCCTCCAAAAGGGTCAAACTTTCAAATTAATGTAGTTGTCCTGTATCTCCATCCTATGCAGCATCACAAACTTCTAATGATCAGATCTCTCAACTCCGATGTCTAAAAATTTCATACTATATAACGTTGAAAAGCTAGAAAGGTAAACTACAACTTCAAGGAGATAACTTTATCTAATTCAGCCTAGATTAATACAGTTTTTCCCATGAAGTGAGAACACACATTTTTACCCCTATGAAAATCTTGAAAAAGTAATGTACAATTTGGAAAGTCATGGCCAAAACGCAATCATATTTCATTAACATCAAAAGGTAAGAGTTTTACAAAGCTTTAATGGACATTTCAAGCCACAATACATCAATGTCTCAAAATCCCAAAATATAAAAGATACTTGAACTAATAATACTTAAAATGCGGCTAAAGCCTTGTGTTTTCAAAATCTAGCTTAAAATACAAAAATATGCATAATCGGAGTGATGCCTTAACTCTCTTTCACTCGATCTCTTACTCATTACCTGGAGATGGGAAGGAACGGGGGTGAGCTTAAAAGCTCATGGGTAACAAGTTTATAAATGGAAACAAGCAAAACCATTGAAAATACTCAAAGTCATAGTCACTTTGTATCAAATTCATAAAACACATATTTCCCAAATTGTCAACTTGTCAACACATATTGCAATCACATAAATCACATATGCATCAAATTGTCATCCAATCACAAACACATAAGTACTTCAGAATGGTTTGGGTAGGTCCATAAACAGAACGTACTAACATATTCCCACATAATGGTCTTGTGTAGTCGTAAACAGAACGTACTATTGCAATTCCACATAATGGTTTTGCGTAGTCTTAAACATGAGGGAGTCCATAAAGGAGCTCTATGCCACTAGCGGTCAGGTTGGAAAAGCCTTTAATAGAGTCAAAGTGCACTTGACATACAGAATGGACCACACCAAACCCACGTAATCATGCATTTCACAACTTGTAAATGTGTTGCCCAAAATGGCACATTTCCGAAACATGATTTCATAAACATAATATCTTTTCAAGAATCATTTTCATATTCTTTCTATAAATCATCAAAATTCATACACCAAACATGTAGCAATTTCTCAAATCATTCAAAAGCAATAAAAGCAACATTCATGAAGTAATTGAAATCATTTTATTTTCTTGATTGAAAAAAGAATCATTAATGGCTCATTACTCAATTATAAACACTAAACCCACCTTGATTTCCTTGCTTAAGAATTTGCTTAAGGATGCCTCTCCTCTTTCTCTTCTTACCTTTCTTGATTTCCTTTAACAATAGTGAAATTCCATTTAATAGGAATTCAAATTAAAAACCCAAAGAAAACACATTCACTAGAATACATAAACCCATGCATTTCCTAAGCTTCATGAATCAAAACCCTTCCAAAAATCCAAATGATTTAAAATCAGCTTACCTTGAGTCTTCTCCAAATAACAAGATTCTTGGCTTAAATGAAAGCTCTTCTCTTCCTCTTTCTTTTTCTTTTCTTGATCAACCTCAAATTCACTCTTAAAAGCTAAGAAAAGATGAAACCCTATTTACTCTTCCTTCTTTCCTCTCAAGAACCGAAAACTCTCTTTTTTCTCTCTTTGTTTTCGTTATTTCTCTTCTTTCTCTCCTATTTTTGTTTTTTCTTCCTCTAACAAAGAAGATAGCATTTTCTTCCTCTGCTTCTACCCTTAATGATTGCTAAAAGTCCACTTTACCCTTCCTTTAATGCTTTATGGTCTTATACCCCTAAGTGACTTGCCTAAAATGCTCTTGAACATTTTTACTACATTAACATTTTTAATTCAACTAACCCATGAAATAAATCCTATTAACATAGACATAATAACTAACTCCCAAAAATTTACCTATCCAAACCTCATAATTGTTTAATTCATGCTTAACTAAAGAAAAAAATTTAGGCGCCAACACAGCGTCTTGATGCTGAACTTCGACAATACATTTCTGCCCATTAATGGGGCTTGATTTCGACTTTAAAGTTCGTGAGATATAAAAGATACAAGGAATTGTGCAACAAATGGAAGTTGACATGCATTCTGCACAATCAAGGACAATCTATGGCTCATCCTCAACGGAATTTCCAAATACACAGCCAACATATTCGTCTCTTATGTATCAAAAGTACATACATCCTCAGACAACTCCAGAGAAACCAAAAAAACAAAATCAAGGCAAAAATCTGATTATTTGCCTAAACAACAAGTTTCTGAGTCTTCAAAGGCTTCTGAGCCGTCAACTTCATATACACCCTTTGAACCATCTCAACAGTGGAGTAAACAGTTACAGATTCATGCACCTCCAACGTCTCCACCTAAAGTTCAACCTTCCACCTCTTTTCTTAGAAAGGACAAAGCTAAACAGATAGAGTTTCTTGCAACTCTGACCACCTCTAATTCTCTTGCAGAAGATTCAAGTTCTCAATCAGAGTATACAAAAGCATCAAAACCATCTAATTCAGCCTCTGTTCAAACATCTGAAGTTTCTGCAACACCATTTGAACTAGTCTTTGAGTTACTAGTTTATGAGTCATCATCTGAGCCCATTTTAAAGCCATCATCTGATTCTTCGACACAGTTTGCTAATATGTCAGAATTATCCAATGGTTTGATGTCTATGCCTTAATATACTGAAGTTGAACCTGAAATTAGTGAAGTAGTATCCACAGGTACTAAACCTTTTGAGACCTGAACCAACACCTCGAGCTATACAAACTAAACCTGTATATTGAGGCATAGTCATCAATACGATAAGCCCATCAAGGCTATTAGATTTATGGATACTGGATCCAGTCGTATGATCATGAAGCCTAATATCTTATCATCTGAGGCATGGACTTCTTATGAAGAATATTTCACCGCTACTGATGGTAATTCTTTTAAGATTGGGTTGATACCATGAAGACGAATCGGCCTTCGCTTCTTTGCTTAGTGCACAGTTTGGACTAAAGTTCTTGGAAGTAATCTACTAGGCCTAAACATTCTGATTGGTATGGATACATATAGAAAAGCCTCACCTTTGCAAATCCTACCCACAGGCCTCAAGTATCAACCACTATTCAGTCCATACATTGATATAAAAAATGTTTTTAAACTAACCTAGGTTCCTTTACATTACACTGGCCTTTCAAGTTACTATTGAAGATTCCATCTTCTCATCATTCACTTTTATACTTTTGAAAAAGTAAGGTACTATTCACCTTTTGACTTTTGTAAAAGTAGGTGACATTTATCAAAGTTAGGTTTACTTTTAGAAAAATATATTCCTTTTGATAAGGTTAGGTAGGATTATTTGTCTTCTTTTCTAAAGTAGTCATCACTGTACTCTAGCTTGCTTTTTCTAAAGTTGTCATAATTATGTCTTTAGGTAGATTTACATTTCTAACCTTTGCTTCTTCGCCTATAAAAGCAAGGTTTCTCTTCTATTGTAAGTATGCTTCAACTTAGGCTTCAGTTGATGCCTCAATTTATCCTTCAGTTTATGCTTTATCTAGTTTGAAGCCTTTTGTAAGAAGTTTGAAGTTTAATGAAGTTTGTTTTCTAAGCCTCTTCTCCTTCTAAAAAACTTCAAAGACCTGAGTCATCTTTCCTATTTTTCTAGGCGTAGAATGAGTATGCTCTACACTCACCTCTTCTAAAGATCTTGTGTATCAGAAAATCTATGACAGTTTGGTACTGTATGTAAACAATTTCTGCTGCAACTAGATTATTTAACGGGGAATGACGAGTAAGATTATGTGAGAGAAGCAAGGGTTCCAAAGGGGAAAGATGAGAGTTGTGCTCATGAGCCAGGAGAGCTAGAGAGGGCTTTGTTGTCTCGTCCCTCATACCTGGACCTTACTTAAGGTATACATACTTCCAATTCGACTCTGTATTGTCGATAGTCTAGTCCAAATGAGTTGTTTTCACCTGTGTGGTGACTAGTTTGGTGTCATAGTTTCCCTGTCTGCCCTTACAGGTCCCTGAGTGCGTTGACATGTCTCATTGTAGAGAAACTATGGTCCTTTATAGTTCTGGCAGTAACTCATTTGGAAGGGATGATATAAAAGTATAACGCAAGTTAACATTATTCCATCCATCTGTCTGTTGGACACATTGTCATTAATCAGGAATCTTTAATGGTGGAAGATCCTAACATATTTGCTTAAGATGCTTGACAGCGTCGGTTTGTTCCTTTGTCCAAGATGGTGGATTCTTTTTCAAAAGCTTAGATAAGCTTAAAGAAGACTAATAATGCTACCTAACCTTATTAAAAGAAATCTACTTTTCTAAAAGCAAACCTAACTTTGACAAATGTCATCTACTTTTACAAAAGTCAAAAGGTAAATAGTACCCTATTTTTCAAATGTCTAAAAGTGAATGATGAGAAGATGGAATCTTTAATAGTGACTTGAAAGTGATTTATGGGACCATCTTTAATGAAAAGTCTTCAATGGTGGTTGCGTGAAATGATGTGCTTACTTTAATGACTTCAAAGTCTTCAGTGAAATAATTGTCTCAAAAGAAGTGTCTCATTATGATCCAAAGAATCCAAGGGATTATTTGTCACGAATTGATTGGTTCCATGATTAAAGATTTTATGGAGAGTCTAGATCATCTAAACTATCAATACCAGAGTGATTAGTCTTTTGTCTTTTCGTGGGACTGAGTTCACTTGTGTGTAGTTTATGCAGGAAATGGTTTAACTCATCTTCATTAGGACTGAAATAATCATCATTGGGATCTTGAGCATCTTGAAAAGCTGATTTAGATGGTTGTGAAGGTCTTGTACTGTCTGAGATTGTCTCTTCTGTGTCATATTCAGAACTATTGGAACCAGGATCGTCAACTTTTGGTGCTTTTGGTTCACCAAGGATAAATTCACCAGGATATGGTCCAATAGATGTAGAAAGGACTGGTGTTTTCGAAAAATGATTAATCTCTTTAAGAAAATTTCTTAGAGATTAAAGCACATTCTCCTGATGTCGTGGTTAATATAAAGATGTGTGATAATGTTGGACATGTTTTTCTGTGTAAGGAACATCAGTATGAGTTTCTCTGTATGGACGATAGAGAATAAAGAAGCAATGTGTTGATTATCATCTAGCTGAACCAGTCCATAGACGATGTTGTTAAATGATTACAGAACATTGTTGCTTCTATTTATCTAATGGTTGAAACCATTCCAGAAATGACCATAGTAAAGTACTTCCATTATTGAGATCACAGAGATTTTGATATAACTGAAGAGGTGATATAGTAATTGCACAAGCATAAAGGGCAGAGAGTGCCCAGAGATACCATAATGTATTTTCAAATATAGGATCTTGAAGGAAAGTCACATTAAGGTAAGGTGCTTTGAGATTGAACATTGTAGGATTGCCAAGAGAATTACGTTCACTCAAAAACTGAGGCAAGTAATATAATTGACTAATACAAGCAAGTGAGGCAACTTCAGCCACACTAGTAGGATTACTAGCTATAGAAGGAAAATATTTTTTTGTGAAGGCAAAGAGAGGTTGGTTTGCCATCTTTTTGTAATTTTTGTGACAAAATTATGAAGAAACAAAGGACTCAATGAAGATATTAGGCCGAAGAGAAAAAGGATACTTATAGTGAGAAAAAGTATCTGGTGGCCATGGAGGATGTTGTCGAGGTAATGTAGATAAAGCTATAATGCTAGCGTCAGTTGGGAAGACAAGTTGTATTTGATTAGGAATCTTTATAGGTGGAAATCTTTATAGATAAGCTAGAAGTATAAGCAGCCACGTGTGGTATGAAATCTCGAATGTAATTGACAATTTCGAGGAATTGTTGAATCTGTTTAACAGTGAGATGTTCATCTGGACCTAGTTGGTAGAACTTTTGCAATGTGTGGACCTGGCTGGTAGAATCTATCTTTGAATTGCATACCCAAAAATTCAATTTCTGTAGTGCCAATAATGCCTTTTAAGGCCGAAAGCATAATCCCATACTGTTGAGTAAGGTCCAAAAATTTCTGCAAAAGGGTCGTATATTCCTCTTGGGACTTTGAGAATAGTAAGATGCTACCAATGTAGATCAATGCACTATTAAGGATAGGCTCATAGATCTTTGTAATGGATTTCTGAAATAGTGATGGAGCAACTTTAAGTCCAAATGACATAACAGTCCATTGGTATTGTGCATCGGGAATGCAAAATGCAGTCTTATGTCTTTCTTTTGGGTGAATACCCAATTGCCAAAATTCTACCTTAAGATCAAATTTTGAGATGATAACAGCTTCTTTAAGGAATAGTACTTGAGTACTTATCTTTGGCAAAGGAAACTTGTCATACTGCAAGAAAGCATTTAGAGGTTTATAGTCAATAACTAATATTTTCTTTCCACGTTTCTGCTCTGAACGTTTGTTGACATAAAACGTTTAAGAAGCCCAATCCGACTTTGTGGGCTCGATAAGTCCTTGCTTCAAAAGGATTGCACACTCATCAAGTGCAAGCTTCAAATCATCAGGGTTCATCTCTAGATGTGTGGCTTTAGTAGGATTAATACCCTTGTTCTTCTTGAAAGGTAGACTTATAAAAAAGTCAGCATTTTTCCACACAGGATATGGTGAGTAAACTGTGAATGAGAATCTGGACAGTACTCTAACAATTTATCTCGAAGTCCAATGTAATGTGCAGGAATCGGAGTTAGTTCAAACACATTTTTTATATCAGTGTATAGACTAAATAGTGATCAATACCTGAGGCCTATGGGTAGGATCTGCAGAGGTGATGCTTTATTGTATGTATCCATACCAATTAGAATGTCTAGGCCTGGTAGATTGCTTCCAAGAACTTAAGTCCAAATTGTACAATGAGGAAAGAAGCGAATGTCGATTCGTCTTCTTGTTATCAACCCAATCTTAAACGAAATAGCATTAGCAGCAGTAGAATATTCTTCATGAGAAGTCCATGCTTCAGATGATAAGATGTTGGGCTTTATGATCATACGATTAGATCCAATATCCATAAATCCAATAGCCTTGATAGGCTTATCGTATTTGTCTTGTTGAAAGAGTTGGATATGGATGTAAGGTCATTGTACTAGTGTACGATCTACTTTCAGACAAGTCTGCTATAGCATGTATAGTGAATCATCGTCTGTAGATGCAGATGAAAGAGATGATTCTTCTTCAGAAGTTGATACAGAGATAGCAAACTTGGTATCTTCGTCCTCTTGAGATTGTTCCTCAATTAATTCCTCAAAGTCATTGTCTTAATGAATTAGGAGAATAGATTTTAGCTGTTTCAACAACTTAAGATCTTTCTTTGTTTTGTGAGGACATTTATTTGCAAATTATTCATACTATCCACAGAGAAAACACCGAGTCAGCTTCTGTCGATGTGAGGACTTTTTGAAGAATCGAAAAAATCTTCTTTTTGTACCACCATTCTTCCTTTGGGAGGATTTCTTCCAAGGCTTATAGCCTTCTTTCTTTTTATGGAACTATCTCCTAGGGTAGACTTGATAAAGATGAGCTTTCTTCTTGCTATAACACTCATAAGTCTTTTTCTCTTTGTATTTTATCTGGAGATAAGGCTTCTTGCAAGCCTGCTTGAGAACTGGACCGCCTTTAATGATATTCTTGAACAAGGTATGCTGATCATCTAACTTATTAAGAGAAGCTAATGCAAGCTGATAGATTTCTCCAAGAGATATCATTGACATGTCTCGTTGTAGAGAAACTATGGTCCTTTGTAGTTCTGGCTGTAACTCATCTGGAATGAATGATATAAAACTATAGCGAAGATTAACATCATTCCATTCATTCAAAAGATAATACCTTTCCGTCATGCATTGGTAATGCTTCTGAATATCACGCTTATCAAGAGAATAGCATTTCATTGCGAACTATTCTTGACGGATTTGTTTGTCAATGAGTTGAAAATCAACAATAAAATCTTTGTGAATTATGCCAAGCGGTCCTCCAACTGTAGTGACTTGAATGTACTGAAGGCGTTGATAATCATTAATACTTTGCCACCATTCTCGCAAAGTACCAGTGAAATGAGATGTGAATTCAGACAAAATATCTGGCAGATGATAATTTGGTCTGGTCATTTGAAGATCAATCCATGCACCAAATTCATGTATTCTATCCCTCCATTTTTTCGAGGGAAGATTATCGAACGTAAACCAAGGTCCTGAAGTAGGTTTGGTTGTAATAGTAGGGGTTGTAGCAGGCTACACAGGCTCAGTTTGTTAGCTTGAGGTGCTGGTTCAAGTCTGAAAGGATTAGTACCTATGGATTCTGCTTCATTACTTTTAGGTTCAGCTGTAGTATATTGAGGCAACATCATCATCAGAACATTGGATAACTCTGAAAGATCAGCAAACTGTGCTGAAGAATCAGATGATGGTTCTGAAATAGGTTCAGATGATGACTTGGAGACTAGTAACTTAGAGACTAGTTCAGTTGGTGTTGCAGAAACATCAAATGTTTGACCAGAGGCTGAATTAGATGGTTCTGATGATTCTATATGCTCTGATTGAGAACTCGAATCTTCTACAAGAGATTTAGTAGTGGTTAGAGTTACAAGAAACTCTGTCAGTTTAGCTTTGTCCTTCCCAAGAGAAGAGGTGGAAGGTTGAACTTTAGGTAGGGATATTAGAGGGGTATGAATTTGTAACGGTTTACTCCACTGTTGACATGGTTTAAAGGGTGTGTATGAGGTTGATGGCTCAGGAACCTTTAAAGACTCAGAAACTCGTTGTTTAGGCAAATGATCAGATTTTTTCCTTGATTTTGATTTCTTTGGTTTCTCCGAAGTTGTCTGAGGTTGTATGTACTGTCTAATTAAAAGATAATTAAATTTGAATACCTTTGAGTAGTCAGTTTCTTCTGGATACTTTTGATACATAGGAGACAGATATGTTGGTTGTGTATTTGAATATTCCATTGAGGATGAGCCATAGATTTTCCTTAATTGTGCGGAATGCATATCAGCTTCCATTTGTTGCACATTTCCTTGTATCTTTTATATCTCACAAACTTTAAAGTTGAAATCAGGCCCTATATAATGGGCAGAGATGTATTGTCGAAGTTCAGCATCAAGACGCTGAATCTAAGCTTGATATGATTGATACATCTGTTAAATCTGTTTAGAAACTGCATCGACTTTAGTATAAGTAGCATGATTTTGTTAACTGATTCCATCTAGCTTAGAATCAATCCTTCTCAGAACTTTTTTTGTGCTACTGCGTTAGATGTTTGCTAGTTAAGAACTTCATCAGATGGATATGACACAAGTGTTCCTTGTGAAGTAATTCCTGTGGCTCGGATGTAAGGGTTATAGACAACCCAAGTTGATTCATCAGTACTCCTAGTTAGTTGAGGAAAGTCTTCCTCGTATGGCCTTGCCATCATGCAGGGTATAGGAGTAGGAGTTATAATAGGAACTTCTGGCTTAGATCTGTAAGTAGATCTGCAAGCAGATGACTTTAACATCTCGCGTAGAGATTTAGGTCTGGATTTTTCTATTATTAGACCTATACAAGATCTAGAATCATCTAGATCTAGATCATCCCCAAGAGGATGATACTCACGAGAAGGTTGACAATGAGGTTTTGGCTTTTTCTTCTTCCTTCTTCGTCTTGAATAACGATCATCATCATCGTCACTATCTGACTCAGGATTGAGACAGATCTCACAGCATGGTTCACACATGGATGGGTCGATGTCCCATACAAAATGTTCACTATGATGACTAACATAAACTGGATTTCCATTGGATTTAAAGTAATGAATAGGAGGACCAGATTTACCTCCGTATGAGAAAATACGAGCTGGATCATAAGGATTGTCCCAGATGTTGAAGGTCTAGTTGGATCTTCATTGGGCTGTGTATAGATAGACTTAACAGTTCCATCTCTCAAAGTCTTCAAAATCAAAAGAGTCTTTGTATGAAAAGAGTGTCAATGAGGCACGTGGAACACCCTTTGGTAGTTAGTGATTCATTCAATAGGCATCAACTTTTCAAGCTCCTGTGCTGGAAGTTGCTTTGGGATCTAAATGATAGTAGTCTGATCATTGGAATGATCAGCGACCATGTATAATGCATCCGAAGTGGAATTCAGAAAGTTAAGGTCCAAAGCATGATTCTGTAGATGATAGATCATCTAGTAGTGTAGAGTAGCCATGATGGCTGTAGGATCTTAATCTGCTCCAGTGATTTGGATTTGAACTTGTAATCATTTAGACAAGGTAGGATCAACCAACCTAATGTTGAAATCAAGTGCTATGGTCAAGATGACACTTCGGCTATTGAGCATTGTCAACAGAGTACCAAATAATTGTAGTATTTGAATTTATTTATATTGGAAATATTATTGGTTAGTGTGAATGTAGTATTTGTGAATTTTGGTGAATTTAGGAATAATTTTTGGAAATTTTTGGAAAATAGGGAAAAATGAATCAAAAGAATATTTGGAGATAATTGAATTGTAAAGATGAGAGTTAAAGAGATTAGTTCAATAAAGAAACTTAGTTAGAGGTTAGACATTAGGAAAGTGACAAGTGTCATTGACTTAGAAAGTTGCTTTTTATACTTTTGTTAGAAGTAAGTTTTGATATCCGAGAGTTAAAAGACTAAGATATTTCCTAAGTTTCCTTCTTCATAATCACCTTCTCTGAATTTCCTTCCAATACACAGAGTTTTTCATCAAAAGTCCTTTTGAGAGATTTCTGTACTTTTCCTTTTCCTATACAAATCCCACCTTATAAGTTGTTTCTTCTGCCCTAAGAAAAATCAAAAGCTGGTCTTTTATACAGTGAATATATGAGTTTGCATGGAGTTTAGGGCTTGAAGATAATTGAAGATTTTGGAGTTTTCAATAAGTAGTGAATAAATCCTTTAGAGTTGGGGCTTTATGAAATAAATTTGATGAATTACTGTCAGTTGCATAATCATGGCATTTACGTGTATATATTCATGAATACTGTGTTGATGGGATGAAAATTTTGGTTATGATGTTAATTTAGTTTTGATAGATTTTTAGTGATCAGGTGATGTAAAAATGATTTTTGGAGTTAGATATAGCAATGAAATGGTGTATAGGATTAGTGTAGAAGATTAAAGTATGAAAGGGTGATATGATGTTATGCTCTATTTTTTTTCACTGTGCATGTATATGTGTGTGTGTGTACGTGAATAGGTGAGAGTTTTAGAGATGATCAATAAAATTGTTGTTGAGTTAAAAAGTAGTTGTAAAATGATGGTCTAAGATGGGAATGAGTGTATGAAGTTGACAAGAAAATAGTGAATGTGAATAAAAATAGAAAATACAAACATTGACAAATGGTGGCAGAGCATGAAGAATCAACTTTTGATATTTGTTTTTTTGACGATTTGGATGAAATTTGGTTAAATTTGCATTTTAGAGGTAGTGTGAATTTGTGGTGAATGAGTTAAGTGAAATGGAGTAGATTAAAAATTGAAGTGTTAGATTCTGGAGAATGGAAGTCTGGAAATTTTCTGAGAATGAATAATAGAGAGCTAAATTTGATCTGAAACTTCTATGAATTTACTGTACCGATCTAGATAGATTTTGACAAAATTGTCTTCATGAAAGTTGTAGATCTTTCTTTAAGCTTCCATTGATATAAAGTTTGCAAATTTTAGAGTTCTGGATCAAAAGTTATGAAATTTAGAAGTTGTGTTTCAGTGGAGAAGAAGAAGTGGGATTGCACCGTCACGCGTTTTTAGGCAATTTACACCATCGTGACTTTGAGGAATAGCAAAAACGCGTTATTTTGAGGATAATGGGTTTGCACTTTTGTCTTTGGAGGTTCGACTTCAAGAGTTGATAACTGATGAATATATGAAAAGTTTCTGGATTTGATTTTGGTTGTTTTTATACCGAGAGTAGTTGTAAACCACTTGTGGATGGAATATATATCTATATATATGTTCTGATCTGGATTGGAGTTGGTTTGGATGAAAATCTAAAAAAAAAAGAAATTTACAATAGCAAGAGAGAGACAATGTGGAGTTTCGGATTTTTGTTGGTGGATTAATAAATTTGAATTTGGATGTGTAGAAATTGTAATTGGAATTAGAAATGCTGAATAGATAAGTTAGGAAGAATTGGAAAGGCTAGAAATGAAAAAAAAATTATGGAGGAACTAAAAAAAGGATCGTTGAAGAAGATGACAACAATATAAAACCGAAAGGTCGCGATCGTGCAAACCACGATAGCAACTTTGGGGTATTGGCAAAAGTCACAACCGTGCTTTTGCACGACTACGACTTTTGTGAGTCAAGGTGAAACTGCGCACGATCGCAACTTTCATCTGATTTTTCTTAAGGGAGTTTTGCTAGACATCCTTCAATCTTTTCGATATAACTTCTTCACATGATGTCTAAATGACTTAATTCTTGGACCAATAGATTCATAAGACATTTAATTACATCTCAACCAAAAATCATATCTTTCTGAATTGATTTGGTAGGTGAATTTAAGATGGAAATGTAATTGTGCTGAAGTATGATAATTGATATGATTAATTTACTGAATATACTTCAGTGTTTTGATTATATCTGGATCTATAGGGTTCCAAATGAGATGATTTTTGTTTTGGGGTAAACTAGAGAAATAGGGATACATATTATATGAAAAAGTCGAATTGTGATTGAATCTCTAAGATGTTCAATTTCTGGATGGAAGTTGTGCATAATAAACTATTTTGGATAAGAGCAGTCCGAAAATGCTTGAGGTATATCGTCCAAATTACTGAACCAAATTGAGTGATTTTCATGTCAATAGAAACATAAGACATAGAGGAACACTTTTCTAGAAGAGAGTATTACCAAATTACTTCAGTTACACTTTCTAATTAAATGTGAACAGTAGACCCGAAAGTGTAACTTGGAAAAATCTGAAGTGAGTCATTGAGAAAGGAATAGAGATTTTAATGGTTTTAGTGAGACATAAACCTAAGTATAAATTATACT
>JAOTAX010000007.1:25662603-25685111 GCA_025629825.1 Erythroxylum guanchezii
GGATTTTTAAGCATATCTTGAGCTATAGAGCTCCGAATGAGGTGGTTCTTGTTTCTAATTAAACTAGAGACTAAGAGATACCATTTTAGAAGAAGGTATTAGTGATTTTTGTGATTCTGCTGTGTGAGCTCGCCCTTTGTGGCTTGAGATATTATGAGAATGATGAGGAACCGATGATGGCTAATGAGAGTACTTGAAGTAACTCTAGGAGGAAATTCGCACGTGCTTTATAAGGGTTAAATGAATTAACCTTACAGGGTAAGGCGCACATGTTTCATGATTCCAAAGAGTGTGGAAAAAAATACTAAGGAGTAATGAAGAGGATCGCGTTTCATGTTTTCGCAAGCATTGGATTCCAGACTCAAGCGGGATCCAACATTTGTGTTATCAGAGAAAGAAGATAAATCTATGACGGTTAAAGAGATTATAAGGGACCACGCTCAAGTTTTATGGTATTCTAAAGAGTTGGATTCTGGACTCAAGCGAGATCTAACATTCGGGATTTCGAGGATAGTAGTCTGATCATTGGATCAATCAGCAACCATGTAAAGTGCATCCGAAGTAGAGTTTGGAAAGTTTATCTCCAAAGCATGATTCTGTAGACGATAGAACATCTGATGATGTAGAGTAGCCATAATGGTTGTAGGATCTTGATCTGCTTCAGTGATCTGGATCTGAACTTGTAAACGTTCAAACAAGGTAGGATCATCCATCCTGATGTTGAAATCAGGTGCTATGGTCAAGATGACACTTCCGTTGTTGAGCATTGTCAGCAAGGTACTAACAAGGGTATTTTGGTACGTTGTATAGGCCGTGTTAAGAAGGGATATCCTGGCTGTAATAGGAATACCTTTTCTTCCATGTAAGGTAAGAACAAGTCATATAACTCCAACATGAAGATGTGTATGATTTTGTTCCCTCTATAAGGTGATCATCTCCTTAAGGATTTCAAGCTTTACATACTGTTCTGTAGTTATAGATCTGAGACCACACTGTTTCAATATGGAACTCTGGATGATTTCTTTCACACGAGCTCTAGAAGTAGACAAAATACTATGGATACTTCTCGTCCAAGAATGGTCGTGAGAATATATACTGTACGGACTCAACAAAGTTAAAGAAGACTCACAAACAAGATTTTCTACAAGCACATGAGTAATTTCTAGTAGATTTTCAATTTTGTTTAATAATACAAGGTCGGAAGACAGTGTTTCCAGAATTTCTTTTAGGCTCTCTCCTTACTCACTTCAAATGAACGACAAGAGTCAATATTACCCGTGCTCTGACAAGATGCGAAAGTTTGGTATGATTCCAAAGCTAACCACAAAATATATGTGGAAAACTCTCTGTAGCAACAAAGACTAATAGGAGCATGGTTTAGAAAACCAAGGAGAAACAGTATACCGAAATATGCCGAGCTAGAACAAGGTTGGATCATCCAACTTGATGTTGAAATCAGGTGCTATGGTCAAGATGACACTTCCGTTGTTGAGTGTCTACAAGTTCAGATCCAGATCACTGGAGCAGATCAAGACCCTACTGCCATTATGGTTACTCTACATCACCAGATGATCTACCATCTACAAAATTGTGCTTTGGACATAAACTTTCCAAACTCTACTTCGGATGCACTTTACATCGTTGCTGATCGATATCTTCCAGATCTCGAAGTAGTTGCCTTCACAGAAGCTTGAAAAGTTGATGCCAACAGAATGGATTACCAACTATCAGAAGGTATTCCACGCACCTCATCGACACTCTTTTCATACGACAACTGCTCCGATTCTAAAGACCCTAAGAGATGGTTATGTTAAGTCGATCTATGCACAGTCCAGCGACGACACGCCTGGTCCTTCAACATCAGGAGCAATCTTGATGATCCAACCCACTGAACAGCTTGTTCTATCCTTTAGGGCTACAAGCCTTAAGATCCAGCTCGTATTCTCTCATACGGAAGGTAAAGACGGTCCTCCTATTCATTATTTCAAATTTAATGGGGATCCTGTCTATGTCAGTCATCATCGTGGACTTTGTATGGGATGTCGACCCATCCATGTGCGAACCAGACTGTGAGATCTGTCTCAACCTTGAGTCAGATTTTGATGATGATGATCCAAGACATCAATGGAGAAGGAAGAAAAAGTCAAAGCCCAGATCTAGATGGTTACCTGCTCGTGACTATCACCCTCTTGGTGGTGATCCAGATCAAAACGATCCAAATGGTCTACTAATGATAGAAAGATCTAGACAAAAGTCTCTTAGAGAGATGCTCAGATCTACTGATGGATCTAGCCGATCTAATCTAGAAATTCTTGTTAAGACTCCTACTCTTATACCCTATTTGATGGAAAGGCCATACGAGGATGACTTCCCTCAAATGTCAAGGAGTATTGATGAGACAGCGGGTTGTCTATAACCTTTACATCAGAGCGTCAAGAATTACCTCACAAGGAACACTTGCATCAAATCCATCTGATGAATTTCTCAATTGGCAAACATCTAACGCAGTAGCACAGAACAAAGTTCTGAGAAGGATTGATTCCAAGCTGGATGGAATTAGTCAACAAAACATTGCTACGCATAAGAAAGTCGAAACAACTATGCATAAGAAAGTCGATTCTATTTCGAAACAAATACAAACGATGCATCGGTCTTATAAAGCCCAGATTCAGCGTCTTGATGCTGAACTTTGACAATACATCTCTGCCCATTATATGGGGCCAGATTTTGACATTCAAGTTCATGAGATAGAAAAGATACAAGGAATTGTGCAATAAATGGAAGTTGATATGCATTCTGCACAATCAAGGACAATCTACGGCTCATCCTCTTCGGATTTTCCAAATACTCAGCCAACATATCTGTCTCTTATGTATCAAAAGTATCCAGAAGAAACTGACTACTCAAAGGTATTTAAATTCAACTATCCTTTGATTAGACAGTACATACATCCTTAGATAACTCAAGAGAAACCACGACAATCAAAACTAAAGTCTACATCTGATCATGTTCCTAAGCCTCGAGTTTTTGAGTCTTCAAAGGTTCCAGAGGCGTCATCTTCTTATACACCTTTTAAACCTACTGAATAGTGGAGCAAGCCAGTAAAGATACGTACACCACCAGAGTCTCCACCATTAGTTCAACCGTCCACCTCTTCTCTTGGGAAGGACAAAGCTAAACAGACAGAGTACATAGCTACTCTAACAACTAAATCTCTTGCAGACAATTCTAGTTCTCAATTAGAAAAAACTGAAGTGGAATGCAATACATCTGAAGTTTCTGCAACACTATCTGAAAACTCAGAAGTCTTGTCTGAATTAATCCCTAGGTCATCATCTGAACCTGTTTCAGAACCATCATCTGATGATTCAACACACTTTGCTGATCTTTCAGAGTTATCCAATGTTCTGATGACTATGCCTCAATATACTGAAGAACCTGAAATCAGTGAAGCAGAATCTATTGGGACTGAACCCTTCAGACCTGAACCTGCACTTCAAGCAACACCAGCTCAGGCAACTACACAGCCTACTAAAACCAAGCCTACTTCGAGACCTTGGTTCACGTTCGATGATCTACCCCCAAAGAAATGGAGGGATAGACTATATGAATTCGGTGCATGGATTGATCTACAATGACCAGACCAAATTATCACTTGCCATATATTTTGTCTGAATTCACATCCAGATTCACTGGTACTTTGTGGGAATGGTGGCAAAGTATATTTGATTACCAATGTCTTCAGTACATACAAGTATCAACTGTTGGAGCATTGCTCGGTATAATTCACAAAGAATTCATTGGTGACTTTCAGTTAATTGACAAACAAATCCGTCAGGAGTACTTTGCAATGAAATGATGTTCTCTTGATAAGCGTGATATCCAGAAGCATTATAAACGTATGACGGAAAGGTATTATCTTTTGAATGGATAGAATGATGTTAATCTTCGATATAATTTTATATCATCCCTTCCAGATGAACTACAGACAGAACTACAAAGGACCATAGTTTCTCTACAACGAGACATATCAACAATATCTCTTAGAGAAATCTATCAGCTTGCATTAGCTTCTCTTGATAAGTTATGTGATCGGCATACCTTATTCAAAAATATCATTAAAGGGGTCCAGTTTTCAAAAAGGCTTGCAAGAAGCCTTATCTCCAGATCAAATGCAAAGATAAAAAGTCTTGTGAGTGTCATAGAAAGAAGAAAGCTCATTCTTCTCAAGTCTACCAAAGGAGAAAGATCCACAGGAAGAAGGAAGGCATGAAGCCTTGGAAACAAACCTTCAAAAGGAAGAATAGTAGTACTAAACGCAGATTCATGTGGTTCTTCAAAAAGTCGTCACATCGACAGAAGCCAACTCGATATTTTCTCTGTGGACAACCAGGACACTTTTCTCATTCCTGTCCTCGTGCGACAAAGAAAGATCTCAAGTTGTTATAGCAAATCAAATCTATTCTGCCAATTCATTCTAATAACGACTTTAAGGAACTAATTGAGGAACAATCTCAAGAGGACAATAATACCAAGTGTGTTGTCTTAGTATCATCTTTTGATGAAGAATCATCTCAGTCATCTATCCCTACAGACGATGATTCACTCTACATGCTACAACAGACTTACCTAAAGATAGATCGTACCCCAATACAATGACCTTATATTCATATCCAATTGTTTCAACAAGATAAATACGATAAGCCCATCAAGGCTATTGGATTTATGGATACTAGATCTAGTCATACGATCATAAAGCCCAACATCTTATCATCTGACGCATGGACTTCTTATGATGAGTACTTTACTGTTGCTGACGGTAACACATTCAAGATTGGGTTGATAACAAAAAGGCAGATCGGCATTCGCTTCTTTCCTCAGTGTACAGTTTGGACTAAAATCCTTGGAAGCAATCTACTAGGCCCAGACATTCTGATTATTATGGATACCTACAATAAAATATCACCTTTGCAGATCCTACCCATAGGCCTCAGATATCAAAACCTTTTCAGTCCATACACTGATATAAAAAATGTGTTTGAACTAACCCAGGTTCCTGGAAATTACACTGGACTTCGAAATAAACTGTTAAGCTACTGTCCAGAGTCTCATGCACAGTTTACTCACTCATATCCTCTATGAAAAAATGTTGACTTTTTCATAAGTATACCATTTAAGAAGGATGAGGATTTTAATCCTACAAAAGCCACACATCTAGGGATGAACCCTGATGATCTGAAAGTAGGATTTTGGCAATTGGGTATTCACCCTGAAGAATGTTATAAGACTGAATTTTGTATTCCCAATGCTTAGTACCAATGGACTGTGATGCCATTTGGACTTAAAGTTGCTCTATCACTGTTTTAGAAATCCATTGCAAAGATCTATGAGCCTATCCTCAATAGTGCATTGATCTACATTGACAATATCTTACTATTCTCAAAGACCCATGAGGAACATACGACCCTTTTGCAAAGATTTTTTGATCTCACTCAACAGTGTGGCATTTTGCTTTCGGTCTCGAAAAGCATTATTGGCACTACAGAAATTGAATTCTTGGGTATGCAATTTAAAGATAGATTCTACCAGCCAGGTCTATACTATGCAAAAGAACTATTGCAATTTCCAGATGAATATCTCACTGTCAAGCGGATTCAGCAATTCCTTGGAATTGTTAATTACATTTAAGATTTCATACTACATGTGACTGCTTATACTTCCAACTTATCTAAGCTATTGAAAAAGAATCCACCATCTTGGGCAAAGGAACACACTGAAGCTGTCAAGCATTTGAAGCAAATCTGTCAGAATCTTCCACCTCTGAAGATTCCTGATCAAAGACAAGATGTCTTACAGAATGATGCCCATATTATAGCTTTATCGACACAACAAACACAAAAATATGGCTAGTCCACCTTTTGTTGCTTTTACAAAGAGGTCTTTTCCTGCTATTGCTAATAGTCCTACTAGTCTTTCTGAAGATGCCTCACTTGCTCGTAGTAGCTTGTTCTATTACTTGCACCTATTCTTGCTTGAACATTATTCTCATGGAAATCCTACTATATTCAACATTAAAGCACCTTACCTTAATGTGAATCTTCTTCAAGATCCTTTATCGAAAAACACATTATGGTATCTTTGGGCACTCTCTGCCCTTTATGCTTGGGCTTTTACAGTCTCTCCTCTTCAACTGTATCAACATCTCTGTGATCATAATAATGGAAGTTAATTATTATAGACTTTGCTTGAATGGTTTCAACCATTAAATCAATGGAAGCATCAATGTTCTGTCATATCCAACAACATCGTCTATGGACATCCTCTGCTAGACAACAAACTACTTAATGCTTCTTCATTGTTCATTGCCCATACAAAGAATCTCATATTGGCCTGCTTTATACAGAACCACGTGTCCAATTCTGGCATGTATCTTTATATTGGCCACGTCATAAGGAAGCTGTATTAAATTCTTTAAGAGTTTTTCTTAAAGAAATTAATCATTTTCGAGATCCACCAGTATTGACAACATTGGACCACATCTTGGAGAATTTTATGCCTGATGAACTAGAAGCACAAGAAGTTGATATCCCTGGTTCCAATAGTCATACTTATGATACAGATTCAGACGACGTCACAAAAATCGTCGCTGATACAGCAGGACCTTATCAACCATACAATGCTGAATTCTAAGATGCTCAAGATCCTAATGAAGATATTCCTAGCATCTCTGATACTGACATTGATTAACTCTTACATCAATTCCATAAAGTTGAGTTCAGTAAGAGAAAAAGATCTTATGATGACTCAACTGATCCAGATTCTCCATCTAATCTTCAATCAAGGCATTCTCCTATTCGCCATTAATCTTTGGATTTTTGGATCAATTATTTTAAAAGACTTGGAGTGACTAATGACAAGACCTTACTTTACATCTGTAAAGTAAGCACACCTTTTGAGATAACTACCTTCATGATGAAAGATGCTCCACACATCACTTTCAACCATTATTGAAGATTCCATCTTATCATCTTCCTGTTCACCTTTAGACTTTTTGTTAAAGTAGATTCCTTTTTTATAAGGCTAGGTGAATTATGTTAGCTTTCATCATTGTACTTTAGTTTCTTTTTCTAAAGTAGTCATCATGATGTTTCTAGGTATATTTACTTTCCTACCCCTTGCTTCATCTATAAAAGTAGGGCTTGTCTTTTGTTGTAAGTATGCCTCAATATATCATCCAGTTTTATGCTTTATCTAGTTTGAAGCCTTCTTGTACAAAAGCTTGAAGTTCAATGAAGTTTGTTTTCTAAGCCTCTTTTCCTTCCTGAAAGCTTCAAAGACTTGAGTCTTGTTTCCTATTTTGTCTAGGTGTAGGATAAGAATGCTCTACACTCGCCTCATCTGAGGATGTTGTATATCAGAAAGTCTATGACAGTCTTGGACTGTTAGTCAACAATCTCTGCTGCTTATTATTAGGTTAACTAAATTAACGGGGAATGAAGAGTAAAAGTATATGAGTGAGGTAGGGTTCCTAAAAGGCGAGATCATTTGTGCCCGTGTAAGCCGATGGACAGGCGTTGAGGGTTGTATCTCTGATATTTGGAACTACCTACTGAGTGATACATACTTCCAATTTGACTTTAGTTATTCGTTGATTTGTAACAACCAAGAGTTGTTGTTATGCCAGTTTGGCCTAGTTTATGTCATAGTTTCCCTGTGTGCCCTTCGAGGTCCTTGAGTGCAAAGATGTTGATACAACTGAAGAGGAGAGACAAAAACCATTATCTAAGTATCCGAGGAGGTGATATTCCTTGTCCACCAAATCAACATACTATGGAATCCAGCCTATACCCAGAGGAATCTAGTCCATCAACTACCTCTGTTTATGGCCCATGGCCTTCTGATTGGGTTCCATGAGCTCATTGCGCCAATTGATTGTGACATGGAGTTGACAAACGATGAAGATGACCTTACTTTACATTTGTCAAGTAAGCACATCCTTTCAGGCAACCACTGACAAAGAATTTTGACGATGAGGGTCCCACATGTCATGTTCAAAGTCCTATTGAAGATTCCATCATCATTCTCCTTTAAGACTTTTAAGGCTAGGCTATTATTTTGATAAGGTTCGATAGAATTATTGGTTTTCTTTTCTAAAGTAGCCATCATGACTCATAATTGTACTTTAGTTTAGTTTCTAAAGGTGTCATGACTATGTTTCTAGGTAGATTTACTTTCCTACCCCTCGCTTCATCCATAAAAGCAAGGCTTGTCTTTCGTTGTAAGTATGCTTCAATTTTTCATCTAGTTTTATGCTTTATCTAGTTTGAAGCCTTCTTGTACAAAACCTTGAAGTTCAATGAAGTTTGTTTTCCAAGCCTCTTCTCCTTCCTGAAAGCTTCAAAGACTTGAGTCTTGTTTCCTATTCTATCTAGGTGTAGGATGAGTATGCTCTACACTCGCCTCATCTGAGGATCTTGTGTATCAAAAAGTCTATGACAGTTTAAGACTATTAGTCAACAATCTCTGCTGCTTGTTGTAGGTTGACTGAATTAACGGGGAATGAAGAGTAAGAGTATGTGAGTGAGGTAGGATTCCTAAAAGGCAAGAGCATCTGTGCCCGTGTAAGTCGATGGACAAGCGTTGAGGGTTATAACTCCGATATCTGGAACTGCTTACTAAATGATACATACTTCCAATCCGAATTTGGTTGGTCATTGATTTGTATCAACCAAGAGTTGTTGTTATGCCAGTTTGGCCTAATTTGTGTCATAGTTTTCTTGTGTGCCCTTCGGGGTTCCTAAGTGGTATCAGAGCCAGAACTATTGTTCTAGCCTGGTATATTTCGGTATACTGTTGCGCCTTGGTTTTCTAAACCATGTTCTTGTTAGCCTTCGTTGCTACAGAGAGTTTTCCACATACACTTTGTGGTTAGCTTTGGAAACATACCAAACTTTCACATCGTTTCAGAGCGGATAATATTGACTCTTGTCGTTCATTTGAAGTGAGTAAGGAGAGAGCTTATAAGAAATTATGGAAACACTGTCTTTCGACCCTATACATTTGATTGAACCCAAGTTTATTATATAAATTGGTGACATTTTCATGGTTTTTATTGCACTTCTTGGCTCTTTTTTTCGATTTTATGCTTAATTTGACTCTTGAGTGCTTGCTTGTACTTTATGTAGTTTGAGAGTAAAATTGTCACAAATTATTATCAATTGCACTAAATTAATTTTCTAAGAACAATTGATACTGTAAACTACCATTTGTTCATTGTAGGAGACTCAAGAAGTAGAGGCAAACAGTGAAGGCTAGAAATGACAAGTCAACAAGTCAACTGGACAACAGGAAAGTTCACCGCGGCGTGAGTTCACGTTGCCATGGCGAACTTAACAGATCATGAGGAGACCTTTCAGGAAAAGTTTGTCGTGGCATAAATTAATTCTATCGCCGTGGCGAAGAAACCAAAACTCCAAAGAAAACCTTTCGGGAAAAGTTCGCCGCAGCAAACCTTCAAATACCCGAACCATTTTTGGAAGTTTACCCACTGTTCAACTCGATCCATCAACCCGGTTTATAAAAACTGCCTATTTTAGGTTAAAAGGAGGCCGACATTGGGGAGAGGATACTCACTCACTACCATTCGAACAATCTTTTCCACACACCTTCATTCTCCTCTCATCGTTCTGCTCCTTTCACTGTCTTCTGTTGCCATGGATGCTTCTAGTGGATTCTCGATTGTGAAGTCTACTGAAGTTATGCTTGGCTAGGCACCTCGTTCCTCTTGAAGATGTAGCAATGGCTTCAGTTCAAAGGGCTTAAAAGGGGAGTAGCTTAATCTATGTTTGGCTATGATTAACGGTATCCTAGGTTTAGGAATTGTATTTTGAAGTTAAACATTCTTGATTAGAGTTTAATCAAGTGTTGGATATTCAATGTGTTATTGGGATTTGTTGATGTAGAACTTGGAGCATGAATATATGAAGTCTCATATATGTCTATTTGTGATCTTGTTGATTCTCTCTTATCTGCCTAGTTGGGTTTGATATTGAGTTGATTATAGATCCCGAGAGATTTGTTGCATTGACTTACCCATTACACACACTAAGAGCATTTTACAAGGTCTTAAGAAATGGAGTTCATTGATTAAGACCTTGGACTTAAAGAGTTCTTTAAGGTTTACTATTTGAAACTTAGTGATTCCACTCCCATCAGAATTTATTTCTAACTATGATAGCCAAAGCTCGTTTTTAAGAGGATACTATCACCATTAGATCATTGTTTTTATCTTATCGTTTTACTATTCCCAAAAATCCAAAAAATACTTTTTATGTATTTTTTCCTTACAATTCAACTTAATTTCGTTAAAGGTTTCAAATGATTAAACCCCCCTCTTACTATTTTAGCTTGCATTTCATGACATATAGGTTAGCTTAGGTCTATTCCATTTGGTTCCGATTAAGTGAAACGATCTGAGGTTGCATTCTATATTGCAATCCTTAGAATTATATTTTTGATTTGACCTCCAAAGGTAAGAACAAAGGCTTCGAATCAACATTTATCTTCAGCTTTGTCAATGTCTTCTTTACCGTCTAGTGTGAAGTGTGTATTATCAAACAAAATCAAAAATCTAGTAGAAATTACTCATGTGCCTATAGAAAATCGCGTTTGTGAGTCTTCTTTACCTTTGTTGAGTCCATATAGTATATATTCTTATGACCGTTTTTGGACAAGAAGTATTCGTAGTATTTTGTCTACTTCTAGACCTCATGTGAAAGAAATCATCTAGAGTTCTAGATTGGAACAGTGTGGTCTCATATCTACAACTACAGAATAGTACGTAAAGCTTGAAATCCCTAAGGAGCTGATCACCTTATGGAGGGAACAAAATCATACACATCTTCATGTTCGAGCTATACGACTTGTTCTTACCTTACATGGAAGAAAAGGTATTCCTGCTATAGCCAGGATATCCCTTTTTGACGTGGCGTACACAATGTACCAAAATGCCCTTATTGGTACTTTGTTGACAATGCTCAATAACGGAAGTGTCATCTTGACCATAGCACCTGATTTCAACATCAGGTTAATGATCCTAACTTGTTTGAACATCTACAAGTTCACATCCAGATCACTGGAGCAGATCAAGATCCTACAGCCATCATGGCTACTCTACATCACCTGATGATCTATCGTCTACAGAATCATGCTTTTGACATAAACTTTGCAAACTTTACTTCGGATGCACTTTACATGGTTGCTGATCGATCTAATGATCAGACTACTATCCTCCAGATCCCGAAGCAGTTGCCTTCACAAGAGCTTGAACAGTTGATGCCAACAGAATGGATTACCAACTACCAGAAGGCATTCCACGTGCCTCATCGACACTCTTTTCATACGATGACTCCTCCGATTTGAAGACCCTAAGAGATGGTACTGTTAAGTCCATCTATGCACGACCCAATGACGACACACCTGGTTCTTTAACATCAGGAGCAATCTTGATGATCCAGCCCACTGAACAACTTGCTCTATCCTCTAAGGCTACAAGCCTTAAGATCCAGCTCGTATACTCTCATACGGAAGGTAAAGACGGTCCTCCTATTCATTATTTCAAATCTAATGGAGATTCTGTCTATGTCTGTCATCATCTTGGAAACTTTGTATGGGATGTTGACCCATCTATGTGCGAACCAGATTGTGAGATCTGTCTCAATTCTGAGTCAGATAGTGATGATGATGATCCAAGATATCAACGAAGAAGGAAGAAGAAGTCAAAGCCTAGATCTAGGTGCTTACCTTCTCGTGACTGTCAACCTCTTGGTGGTGATCCAGATCAAGACGATCCAAATGGTCTACTAATGATAGAGAGATCCAGACTAAAGTCTCTTAGAGAGATGCTCAGGTCGTCTACATGCAGATCTACTGATGGATCTAGCATATCTAAACCAAAAATTCCTATTATGACTCCTACTCCTATACCCTGTATGATGGCAAGGCCATATGGGGATGACTTTCCTCAAATGTCACGGAGTACTAATGAGACACAACGGGCTTTGATACCACTCAGGGACTCCAAACGGCACACAGGGAAACTATGACACAAGCTAGGCCAAACTGGCACAACAACAACTCTTCATTGTTACAAATCAACGACTAAGCAAAGTGGGATTGAAAGTATGTATCACTCAGTAGGCAGTTCCAGATATTGGAGCTACAACCCTCAACGTCTATCCATCGACTTACATGGGCACAAATGCTCTCGCCTTTTAGGAACCCTACCTCACTCACATACTCTTACTCTTCATTCCCTGTTAATTCAGTCAACCTAATAACGAGCAGCGAAGATTGTTGACTAACACTCCTAGACTGTCATAGACTTTCTGATACACAAGATCCTCAGATGAGGCGAGTGTAGAGCATACTCATCCTACACCTAAACAAAATAGGAAACAAGACTCAAGTCTTTAAAGCTTTCAGGAAGGAGAAGAGGCTTATAAAACAAGCATTGAACTTCACGCTTTTAGACAAGAAGGCTTCATACCAAATAAAGCATAAAACTGGATGATAAATTAAAGCATACTTATAACGAAAGACAAGCCCTGCTTTTATAAATGAAGCGAGGGGTAGGAAAGTAAATCTACCAGAAACATCATGATGACTACTTTAGAAAAAGAAACTAAAGTACAATGATGAAAGCTAACATAATTCACCTAACCTTATCAAAAAGGAATCTGATTTTCTATTTTTTACAAATGTCACACCTATCTTTACAAAAGTCAACAGAACATAATAGCTTAGGCTGAAAAGTCTAAAGGACAATGATGATGGAATCTTCAATAAGACTTTGAAAGTGATATGTGGGACTATCATTATCAAAATTCTTTGTCAGTGGTTGCCTGAAATGATCTACATAGTTTTATGATTTGCAAAGTCTTCAGTGGAATGATTGTCTCAAAAGAAGTGTCTTTTCATGATCCAAGGAATCCAAGGGATTAGTTGGCAAGAATTGATTCGTGCCAAGATTGAAGATTAGATGGAGAGTTTGGATCATCTGAGCTGTCAGTATCCTGTTGATGTGATTTTCGCTTCTTATAAGGACTGAGCTCACTTGTATGAAGTTGGTGCAGGAAATGATTTAACTCATCTTCATTAGGGCTATAAGGATCATCATTTGGGTCTTGAGCATCCTGAAAAGCTGAGTTAGATGGTTGTGAAAGTCCTGCAGTATCTGAGACTGTTTCTTTTGTATCATAGAGAGGGTTATTGGAACCAGGAATGTCGACTTCTGGTAATTCGGGTTCACCAGGAATAAATTCTCCAAGATGTGGTCCAATAGATGTAGTTAATACTGGTAGATCTGGAAAGTGATTAATCTCTTTAAGAAAATCCCTTAAAGAATTTAATACAACTTCTTTATAATGTGGCCAATATAAAGATACATGCCAAAATTGGACACGTGGTTCTGTATAAAGCAGACCAGTATGAGATTCTCTATATGGGCGATGAACAATGAAGAAGCATTAATTAGTTTTTCGTCTAGCAGAGGATGTCCATAGATGATGCTGTTGGAAAATGACAGAACATTGATGCTTCCATTAATCTAATGGTTGAAACCATTCAAGCAATGTCCATAATAATGAACTTCCATTATTAGGATCATAGAGATGTTGATACAGCTGAAGAGGAGAGACTGTAAAAACAAAAGCATAAAGGGCAGAGAGTGCCTAAAGATACCATAATGTGTTTTACGATAAAGGATCTTGAAGAAGATTCAAATTCAGGTAAGGTGCTTTATTGTTGAACATAGTAGGATATCCATGAGAATTATGTTTAAGCAAGAATAGGTGCAAGTAATAAAACAAGCTACTACGAGCAAGTGAGGTAACTTCAGAAAGACTAGTAGGACCACTAGCAATAGGAGGAAATGACCTCTTTGTAAAAGCAACAAGAGGTGGACTAGCCACATTTTTGTGTTTTTTGTGTCGAAATTGAGAATGACTAAAAAACTCAGGATATGTATAAGGCCGAAGAGAAGAAGGATACTTATAGAGAAAAGAAGCATCTGGTGACCATGGTGGGCGTCGTCGGAGTTGTGTGGATAAAGTTGTAATATGGGCATCATTATGTAAGACATCTTGTCTTTGATCAGGAATCTTCAAAGGTGGAAGATTATGACAGATTTGCTTTAGATGCTTGACAACGTCTATTTGTTCCTTTGTCCAAAATGGTGGATTCTTTTTCAAGAGCTTAGATAAGCTGTAAGTATAAGCAGCCACTTGTGGAATAAAATCTCGAATGTAATTAACAATTCCAAGGAATTGCTGAATCTGTTTGACAATGAGATATTCATCTGGAAATTGCAATAAATCTTTTGCAATATGTGGTCCTGGCTGGTAGAATCCATCTTTGAATTGCATACCCAAAAATTCAATTTCTGTAGTGCCAATAATGCTTTTCGAGGCTGAAAGCATAATTCCATAGTGTTGAGTGAGATCCAAAAATCTTTGCAAAAGGGTCGTATGTTCCTCATGGGTCTTTGAGAACAGTAAGATATCACCAATATAGATCAGTGCACTGTTGAGGATAGGCTCATAGATTTTTGTAATGGATTTCTGAAACAGTGATGAAGCACCTTTAAGTCCAAATGGCATCATAGTCCATTGGTACTGAGCATTGGGAATGCAGAATGTAGTCTTATAACATTCTTCAGGGTGAATACCCAATTGCCAAAATCCTATTTTAAGATCAAACTTTGAGAATATAACAGCTTCCTAGAGAAAGAGTACCTGTGTATTGATTTTAGGCAAGGGAAACTTGTCATCCTGTAGGAAAGCATTCAAAGGTTTGTATTCTATTACTAAAAGTTTCTTTCCACGTTTCTTCTCTGAACGTTTGTTGACATAAAACGCTTGACAAGCCCAATCCGACTTTGTAGGCTCGATAAGTCCTTGCTTCAAAAAAATTGCACACTCATCAAGTGCGAGCTTCAGATCATCATGGTTCATCCCTGGATGTGTGGCTTTCGTAGGATTAATATCCTCGTTCTTCTTAACTAGTAAACTTATGAAAAAGTCAGCATTTTTCCACAGAGGATATGGGTGAGTAAACTGTGCTTGAGACTCTAGACAGTAGCTTAACAATTTATCTCGAAGTCCAGTGTAATGTGCAGGAACCTGGGTTAGTTCAAACACATTTTTTATATTATTGTATGGACTGAAAAGGTTTCGATACCTAAGGCCTGTGGGTAGGATCTGCAAAGGTGATGCTTTACTGTAGGTATCCATACCAATCAGAATGTCTGGTCCTGGTAGATTGCTTCCAAGGATTTTAGTCCAAATTGTACACTGAGGAAAGAAGTGAATGTCGATCCGCCTTCTTGTTATCAACCCAATCTTGAATGTGTTACCATCAACAGCAGTAAAATAATCATCATGAGAAGTCCATGCGTCAGATGATAAGATGTGGGGCTTCAGGATCGTACGACTAGATCCAGTATCCATAAATCCAATAGCCTTGATGGGCTTATCGTACTTATCTTGTTGAAACAACTGGATATGAACATAAGGTCATTGTACTAGGGTATGATCTATCTTTAGACAAGTCTATTGTAGCATGTAGAGTGAATCATCGTCTATAGAGGCAGATGACTGAGATGAATCTTCATCAGAAGATGATACTGAGATAACAAACCTTGTATCATTATTCTCTTGAGATTGTTCCTCAATTAATTCCTCAAAGTCGTTATCAGAATGAATTGGCAGAATATAGTTGATCTGCTGTAACAACTTGAGATCTTTCTTTGTTGCACGAAGACAGGAACGAGCAAAGTGTCCTGGTTGTCCACACAGAAAACATCGAGTTGGCTTCTGTTGATGTGAGGAATTTTTGAAGACTCGCATGAATCTGCATTTAGTCCTGTCGTTCTTCCTTTTGAAGGTTTGCTTCCAAGGCTTCACGCCTTCCTTCTTCTTGTGGATCTTTGTCCGTTGGTAGACTTCAGAAGAATGAGCTTTCTTCTTGCTATGACACTCACAAGTCTTTTTATCCTTACATTTGATCTGGAGATAAGGCTTCTTGTAAGCCTTTTTGAGAATTGGACTGCTTTTAATGATATTCTTGAACAAGGTATGCTGATCACATAACTTATCAAGAGAAGCTAATGCAAGTTGATAGATTTCTCCAAGAGATATTGTTGACATGTTTCGTTGTAGAGAAACTATGGTCCTTTGTAGTTCTGTCTGTAGTTCATCTGGAAGGGATGATATAAAAGTATATCAAAGATTAACATCATTCCATCCATTCAAAAGATAATACCTTTCCGTCATGCACTTGTAATGCTTTTGAATATCACGCTTATCAAGAGAACAACATTTCATTGCAAAGTACTCCTGACAGATTTGTTTGTTAATCAACTGGAAGTCACCAATGAATTCTTTGTGAATTATACCGAGCAATGCTCCAACAGTTGATACTTATACGTACTGAAGACGTTGTAGTCAGATATACTTTGCCACCATTCTCACAAAGTACTAGTGAATCTGGATGTGAATTCATACAAAATACCTCGCAGATGATAATTTGGTCTGGTCATTTGTAGATCTATCCATGCACCGAATTCATGTAGTCTATCCCTCCATTTCTTCGGGGGTAGATCATCGAACAACCAAGGTCCTAAAGTAGGCTTGGTTGCAATAGGTTGTGCAGCTGCCTGAGCTAGTGTTGCTTGAGATGTAGGTTCAGGTCTGAAGGGTTCAGTCCTAACAGATTCTACTTCACTGATTTCAGGTTCTTCAGTATATTAAGGCATAGTCATCAGAACATTGGATAACTTTGAAAGATCAGTAAAGTGTGCTGAATCGTCCGATGATGGTTTTGAAACAGGTTCAGATGATGACTAGGTGATTAACTCAGACAACACTTTTGAGTTTTCAGATGGTGTTGCAGAGACTTCGGATGTATTGCTTTCAGCTTCAGTTTTCTCTGATTGAGAACTAGAATTGTCTACAAGAGATTTAGTTGTTAGAGTAGATATGTACTCCGTCTGTTTAGCTTTATCCTTCCCAAGAGAAGAGGTGGCAGGTTGTACTCGAGGTGGAGACGTTGGAGGTGTATAAATCTATAACAGCTTGCTCCATTGTTCAGTAGGTTCAAAAGGTGTATAAGAAGATGACGCTTCTGGAACCTTTGAAGACTTAAAAACTCGAGGCTTAGGCACACGATTAGATGTAGACTTTGGTTTTGATCGTTGTGGTTTCTCTTGAGATGTCTGAGGATGTATGTACTATCTAATCAAAGGATAATTAAACTTAAATACCTTTGAATAGTCAGCTTCTTCTGGATACTTCTGATACATAAGAGACGGATATGATGGCTGAGTATTTGGAAACTTCGAAGAGGATGAGCCATATATCGTCTTAGAGTGAGCTACATGCATATCAGCTTTCATTTGTTATACTGTCCTTTATATCTTTTATATCTCACGAACTTTGAAGTCGAAATCTGGCCCCATATAATGGGCAGAGATGTATTGTTTGAGTTCAGCATCAAGATGCTGAATCGAGGCTTTGTAAGACCGATACATCGTTTGTATCTGTTCCGAGACAGAATCGACTTTCTTATGCGTAGTAATGTTTTGTTGACTAATTCCATCCAGTTTGGAATCTATCCTTCTCATAACTTTGTTATATGCTACTGTGTTAGATGTTTGCCAGTTGAGAACTTAATTAGATGGATTTGATGCAAGTGTTCCTTGTGAAGTAATTCCTGACACTCTGATGTAAGGGTTATAGAAAATCCGTTGTGTCTCATCAGTACTCCGTGACATTTGAGGAAAATCAACCTCATATTGCCTTGCCATCACACAGGGTATAGGAGTAGGAGTCATAACAGAAATTATTGGCATAGATCTGCTAGATCCATCAGTAGATCTGCATGTAGACGACCTGAGCATCTCTCTAAGAGACTTTGATCTGGATCTCTCTATCATTAGTCGACCATTTGGATCGTCTTAATCTAGATCATCGCCAAGAGGGTGATAGTCATGAGAAGGTAAGCACCGAGATGTGGGCTTTGAATTCTTCTTCCTTCTCCGTTGATATTTTGGATCATCATCATCAGAATCTGACTCAAGGTTGAGACAGATCTCACAGTCTAGTTCGCACTTAGATGGGTTGATATCCCATACAAAGTGTCCACAATGATGACTGGAACAGACAGGATCCCTATTAGATTTGAAATAATGAATAGGAGGACGGTCTTTACCTTCCTTATAAGAGAATACGGGTTGTATCTTAAGGCTTGTAGCCCTAGAGGATAGAACAGGTTGTTTAGTGGGCTAGATCATCAAGATTGCTCCTGATGTTGAAGGACCAGGCGTGTCATCGCTAGGCCATGCATAGATGGACTTAACAATACCATCTCTTAGGGTCTTTAGAATCAGAGGAGTCACCGTATGAAAAGAGTGTCGATGAGGCACGTGGAATACCTTATAATTGGTAATCCATTCTGTTGGCATCAACTTTTCAAACTCGTATGAAGGCAACTGCTTCGGGATCTAGAGGATAGTAGTCTGATCATTGGATCGATCAGCAACCTTGTAAAGTGCATCCGAAGTAGAGTTTGGAAAGTTTATGTCCAAAGCATGACTCTGTAGACGATAGATTATCTGGTGATGTAGAGTAGCCATGATGGCTGTAGGATCTTGATCTACTCTAGTGATCTAGATTTGAACTTGTAGACGTTCAAACAAAGTAGGATCATCCAACCTGATGTTGAAATCAGGTGCTATGGTCAAGATGACTCTTCTGTTGCTGAGCATTGTCAGCAAGGTACCAACAAGGGCATTTTGGTACATTGTGTAGGCCGTGTCTAGAAGGGATATGCTTGCTGTAGCAGGAATACCTTTTCTTCCATGAAAAGTAAGAACAAGTGGTATAGCTCCAACATGAAGATGTGTATGATTTTGTTCCCTCCATAAGGTGATCAGCTCCTTAGGGATTTCAAGCTTTACGTACTGTTCTGCAGTTGGAGATCTGAGACCACACTGTTCCAATCTGAAACTCTGGATGATTTCTTTCACACGAGATCTAGAAGTAGACAAAATACTGCGAATACTTCTCGTCCAAGAATGGTCATGAGAATATATACTGTACGGACTCAACAAAGGTAAAGAAGGCTCACAAGCACAATTTTCTACAGGTACATAAGTAATTTCTACTAGATTTTTTATTTTGTTTGATAATATATGCTTCACACTGGACGGTAAGAAAGGCATAGACAAAGCTAAAGATAATTGTACAGGGTCGGAAAATAGTGTTTCCATAATTTCTTATAGGTTCTCTCCTTACTCACTTCAAATGAACGACATGAGTCAATATTACCCGCTCTGACAAGATGCAAAAGTTTGGTATGTTTCCGAACCTAACCACAAAGCGTATGTGGAAAACTCTCTGTAGCCCAAGATGATAGAACAGGCTGTTCAGTGGGTTGGACCATTAAGATTGCTCCTGATGTTGAAGGACCAGGCGTGTCGTCACTGGGTCGTGCATAGATGGACTTAACAGTACCATCTCTCAAAGTCTTCAGAATCAGAGGAGTTGTCATATGAAAGGAGTGTCAATGAGGCGTGTGGAATACCTTTTGGTAATTGGTAATCCATTCTGTTGGCATCAACTTTTTAAACGTCTATGAAGGCAACTTCTTTGGGATCTGAAGGATAGTAGTATAATCATTGGATCGATCAGCAACCAAGTAAAGTGCATTCGAAGTTGAGTTTGGAAAGTTTATGTCCAAAGCATGATTCTATAGACGGTAAATCATCTGGTGATGTAGACTAGCCATGATGGCCATAGGATCTTGATCTGCTCCAGTGATTTGGATCTGAACTTGTAGACGTTCAGACAAGGTAGGATCATCCAACCTGATGTTGAAATCAGGTGCTATGGTCAAGATGACATTTTCGTTATTCAGCATTGTCAGCAAGGTACCAATAAGGGCATTTTGGTACGTTGTGTAGGCCGTGTCAAGAAGGGATATCCTGGCTGTAACAGGAATACCTTTTCTTCCATGTAAGGTAAGAACAAGTCGTATAACTCCAACATGAAGATGTGTATGATTTTGTTCCCTCCATAAGGTGATTAGCTCCTTAGGGATTTCAAGCTTTACGTATTGTTCTGCAGTTGTAGATCTGAGACCACACTGTTCCAATCTAGAACTCTGGATGATTTCTTTCACACGAGGACTAGAAGTAGATAAAATACCACGAATACTTCTCATCCAAGACCGGTCACGAGAATATATACTGTACGGACTCAACAAAGGTAAAGAAGACTCACAAACATGATTTTCTAAAGGCATATGAGTAATTTCTACTAGATTTTTGATTTTGTTTGATAATACACGCTTCACACTAGACGGTAAAGAAGCCATAGACAAAGCTGAAGACAAATGTACAGGGTCGGAAGATAGTGTTTCCATAATTTCTTATAGGCTCTCTCCTTACTCACTTCAAATGAGAAACAAGAGTCAATATTACCTGCTCTGACAAGATGCTAAAGTTTGGTATGTTTCCAAAGCTAACCACAAAGCATATGTGGAAAACTCTTTGTAGCAACGAAGGCTAATAGGAACATGGTTTAGAAAACCAAGGGGTAATAGTATACCGAAATATACCAGGCTAGAACAACAGTTCTGGCTCTGATGTCACTCAGGGACCCCGAAGGGCACACAGGGAAACTATGACACAAGCTAGGCCAAACTGGCACAACAACAACTCTTGGTTGTTACAAATTAACGACTAACCAAAGTCGGATTGGAAGTATGTATCACTTAGTGGGCAGTTCCAGATATTGGAGCTACAACCCCCAACGCCTGTCCATCGGCTTACACGGGCACAAATGCTCTCGCCTTTTAGGAACCCTACCTCACTCGCATACTCTTACTCTTCATTCCCCGCTAATTCAGTCAACCTAATAACAAGCATAAGAGATTGTTGACTAATAGTCCTAGACTGTCATAGACTTTCTGATACACAAGGTCCTCAGATGAGGCAAGTATAGAGCATACTCATCCTACACCTAGACAAAATAGGAAACAAGACTCAAGTCTTTGAAGCTTTTAGGAAGGAGAAGAGGCTTAGAAAACAAACTTCATTGAACTTCAAGCTTTTCTACAAGAGGGCTTCAAACCAGATAAAGCATAAAACTGGATGATAAATTGAAGCATGCTTACAACGAAAGACAAGCCCTGCTTTTATAGATGAAGCGAGGGGTAGGAAAGTAAATCTACCTAGAAACATCATGATGACTAATTTAGAAAAAGAAACTAAAGTACAATGATGAAAGCTAACATAATTTACCTAACCTTATAAAAAAGGAATCTACTTTAACAAAAAGTCTAAAGGTGAACAGGAAGATGATAAGATGGAATCTTCAACAGTGGTTGAAAGTGATGTGTGGACCATCTTTCATCATGAAGGTAGTTGTCTCAAAAGTTGTGCTTACTTTACAGGTGTAAAGTAAGGTCTTTTTCATCGTCAGTCAACTCCATGTCACGATCAAGTTGTTCAATGAGTTCATGGATGTTGGTATTAGCCCATTCAGAAGGCTGTGGGCTATAAACAGGTGTTCCTAATGGACTGAGTTCATCGAGTTATGAGCTTGATTCCACAATAGACCTATGTGTTGGACATGGAATGTCACCTCCACGAATGTGGATGTAATTAGTATGAACAGATGTCCATTCACTCACAGGTGGAATTCTAAGAGGTTGTCTTAGAGCCGTTTCTCCAAAATAGGGACCTTGTGATGTGCAAAGAGGAGAAATATCTGCCTGTAGATATTGGTTGTATTGGTCCAGAAGTTCATAAAGTGATTCCATTACAGATGCTTCTTCATTTGGCCAATCAACGAAAGTATGCCAATGCTGAAAATGACTGATGGGGTAAAGCATGTTTGTTTCTGTCATACAGTAAGGGCGATGCAATAGAAAGATCATGTGTACATTTTTGTTTTCCAGTGATGCATCCCAAAGACGATGTCGAGATAAATCATAGGTCATGTCAACACAACATTTGGCTAAAGGTTGGAACCATTCAAGGAATGTCCAAAGAAGGGAACCAAAATTGGTTAGATCATGCAAGTGGCGATAAACATGTAGAGTAGACAAAGCTATTGCACAGGTAAATAAAGCAACTAATGACCAAAGATTCCAGAGTGTGGATTCATCAAGAAAATCATAAATATGGCAAAGAAATTTGTAAGGGGTTAGCATGTCAAAATGACAGGGTGTAGTAACAATGCTATGTCGAAGAAGAGTTTGATGCATATAGTAAAAAACACTCTGGTAGAGAATAGGAGAAAGAGATTCGACCGTAGTATGGTGTTGAGAGAACCATGGATGAAAGTCTTTCTTATACCTGGCAAACCAGGGAAACTCCATTAACCAAAAACGAGGTTGACTATCTACATTTTTGGGTTTTTTTGTCGAAATTAAGAATAACTAAA
>JAOTAX010000007.1:25685211-25701368 GCA_025629825.1 Erythroxylum guanchezii
GTGGTATAATGCTATGAAGGATGAGATGGATTCTATGGCATCTAATCAAGTCTGGGATCTCGTTGAGTTGCCAAATGATGTCAAAACCATTGGATGTAGATGGGTATTTAAGACAAAGAAAGACTCATGAGGCAACATTGAGAGACATAAAGCAAGACTTGTTGCTAAAGGATTCACTCAGAGGGAAGGAATCGACTACACGGAGATATTTTCTCCTGTATCTAAGAAAGATTCTCTTCGTGTAATCATGGCATTAGTAACTCATTTTGATCTTAAGTTACATCAAATGGATATGAAAGCGGTGTTCCTTAATGGTGTACTAGAGGAAAAGGTTTACATGAAAGAACCTAAAGGATTCTCCTCTAGTGATGGTGAGCATTTAGTTTGCAAGCTTAATAAATCTAAATATGGGTTAAAACAAGCCTCCTGACAGTGGTGTTTAAAATTCCATGAGGTTATCACTTCATTCAATTTTGAAGAGAATATAATGAACCAGTGTTTATACCAAAAGGTCAGTGGGAGTAAGACTTGTTTTCTTATGTTGTATGTGGATGACATCTTGCTTGCGACTAATGATAAGGGATTGTTATATGAGGTGAAACAATTTCTCTCAAAGAATTTTGATACGAAAGATATGGGTGAGGAATCTTATTTCATTGGCATCAAGATCCATAGAGAAAGATCTCGACACATTTTGGGTTTGTCTCAAGAGATCTATATCAACAAAGTTTTAGAGAGATTTCGAATGAAAGATTATGCACCAAGTGTAGCACCCATAGTCAAGGGTGATAGATTCAGTTCGAATCAATGCCTAAAGAATGACTTTGAGCAGGAACACATGAAGAACATTCCATATGCTTAGCTGTTGGAAGCCTTATGTATGCTCAGGTCTGCACCTGACCTAACATTACATATGCTATTGGAATGTTAGGAAGATATCAGAGTAATCCAGGTCTTGACCACTAGAAAGCTGCAAAGAAGGTTATGAGATATCTTCAAGGCACAAAGGACTACATGCTTATGTACAGGCGAACTGAGAACCAAGAAGTAGTTGGATACTCCGATTCAAACTTTGCTGGCTGCATTGATTTAAGGAAATTAACATCTGGTTATATATTCATGCTAGCTAGTGGAGCTGTATCTTGGAGAAGTGCCAAGCAAACCCTGATTGTTATTTCCACTATAGAGGCTGAGTTCATATCATGTTTTAAGGCCACCTTGCATGGTGTATGGTTGAAGAGTTTCATATCTGGGCTTTGAGTTGTTGATTCAATTTCTAAGCTAGTAAAGTTATATTGTGACAACTCCGTTGTGGTCTTTATGGCTAAAAATAACAAGAGTGGAAGTCGAAGTAAGCATATCGACATTAAGTATTTAGCCATAAGAGAATGTGTTAAGGAAAGAAAAGTTGTCATAGAGCACATTAGCATTGATTTGATGATTACGGATCCTTTAACTAAAGGCATGCCACCTAAGTAGTTTAAGGATCACGTAATGCAAATGGGACTTGATTCCATAATGTGATTTTGTTGTACATTTGTTGATTCAATAGAACTCTTATTCAGTTTGATATTTTCTCATAAATTTTGTACACACATATTTTGATTGATTTTGAGAAATGTCATTTAATGTAGACCTAAAATAAACACATGGTTTATTCATTCAGTTTAAGGGCTAATAATGAGAAGTTTTATATCTGTAATACATGGAAGATAATACTCACTATAAGAGGACCTATCGCCATTATTAATATATTTGATATCTTGTTATGTGTGGTGTTGGGTTAAATGGACCAAGTGGGAGAATGTAAGATTTTTACCTAACCTTCCTACTGTTCATGTATGATTGTATGGTCCATTTAATACTTTAACACCTAACACATGCACATTTTGTCGCCCATATTCCCGACCTTCTTTCTCTGTGATGGGTAGAGATCAAGTAGGTATGAAAAAATGGATATAAACGTTGTTTGGGTCCCTATCCTTTATTCACGTTGTTTTACACCATCGCTTACGTGAAGAGCTTGAGGATAGAAGATTCAAAAACTCAGAGACATTTAGACTTCGGTGGGCAATGGTTGGAGGTATTTTGTGATTTCGGTTAAATTTTCGCTGCTATATACGTGCATGTATCTTACGTAAACTTGCATGAGATATATGCCATATTGTTGCTGTTATTGTTTCACCCATAAGAAGCGATAAACGATTGGCATTACAGGTGAAGGAGAAGGAGAACTCCGTGGAAAAAGAAGCCGCCTTGCTGGGACTTAGAATCTTGAAAATTGAAGATAGTTGATGTTAGTTTATGCTTTTGCAGTGAATCGGTTGGGTGTAATTTAATGTTGACATTATTATTGAATTAATGAAAAAGGCATTTTTATTTTTGTTAATTAATTTAATTACATTTGATGCTTTAATATTAAAGGTAAAATTTCTGAAATAATTATTGTGTAATTGAAATTATGATGAGATCATAATTGTAAGATTCATTTTACATTTTCGTATTGTTCCTAAATATTCCTAGTTGTAGTTTCATCAAGACAGGATATCATTGAAATGGTAAAACTGGCACACATTATGTTTCTTTCTTACAAAGAAAGTAATTGATCTCATAAATTAAATTATAACGTTACTTAAACTAATTTATGGGTGATTATTAAAGAACAAGTCACTGAACTGACCTGACTATGAGAATCCTAAATGGAATATTACTTATGTGTTTGCAGATTTTCTCATAATGATGGTTGTATAATTAATCCTTATACTTGAGATTAGCAAGGTATCTCGTGTGAGAATTACTTTGTTTTGTTACTACTTATGAATCGTCCTACAATAATTCAGTCGGTAGTATTGATGTTATTTACGAACCATCCTTGGATAATTCAGTTAGTAATACTTGGATGCAATATGAACCATAAGGAGATAGTTGAATAAGTCAATAAAGGATTCGTCACTCTAAAGTAATTGGAGATAATGTTCTAATGTTCTTGATTAGTAATGATTTATAGAATTCTTTGACTAGAGTAAATTGACATTGAACAAGGCGTTTTCAAATTTAAACTATAAATCAGTTACTAATTAGCAAGAATGAATATAGTTGGATGAAAAGAGTAAACATTGTATCCTGTGTTTTCAAACTCGGACCGGACCGGCCAGTCCAACCGGTGACCGGTCGGCTAACCGGTCCGGTTAACCCATTAAAACCGGTGTTCAATTGAACCGGTCAAAACCGGTCACCGGTCCGACCACTGGTTCAATCAATTTTTTATTTTTTTATTTTTTTAAAATTTTTTAAAATTATTTATAATTAAATATAATTATTGCATAATTATGACGTCACACCGGTTCGACCGGTGGTTGAACCGGTCAAACCGGTGACCAGTAAGGCCTCCGGTTCGATGACCGGTCCGGGTTTCAGAACACTGATTATATCCATACTCTGTCCAATAGAAACATTGAATGACGAAAGGATTAAATTATAAATCATAAATATGCATGGACAGGTTAAGTATACCACTTTGACATTCATGATATTTGGGTGGTCATGACATGTTGCTAGGTGTCAATCTTGATCTATGATTATAAATTGTTTAATTAGAGAATTAAAGATAAATTTAAAGAAGTTTTAATTTATCCGATTCTAATTGCGGACTAGAATTATAATTTATAATGATTGTCAATATATTAGAAAACCTAATGGATCACACATTAAAGAACAACTTGTGAAGAAAAAATAATTTAATTAAGTTGGACTTAATTATAAATTTTGAGAAGCTTCAAGAACCAAATATAAGATATTTAATTTTATTTAAATTAAATTAATTATAATTAGAGTAAGACTTTAATTATAATTAAGGAATTATTTTTAATAAAAATACAAAACCACCCTAATGATTTTTCTATTAATAAGAAAGAAAATATCAAAAAGCTAGCACTCTTATGTTCTTCTTGTCAAAAGTATTGAGAAGCTGCTCTATGAATATCATCAGAGACTAGACAAGTGAATAGCTTGTAATTGACAAATTCGGAAGGCTTTCAAAGGATTTCAATAGGAACGCGAATAAGGTATGATTTCTTACCATTCGTATTTGTGTTTTATTCAAGTTATTCAATTATCGGGATGACGAATGGAATTTGTGAAAATTTTGTTTTTCCGCTATGTTTGTGATTCGATCACGGTTAAATTTTAATAGTGGTATCAGAAACTCCTTTAATTGTTTAACTACTCCTTTAATTGTTTAACTTGGATTAGTTGCCTGATTCTTGTTGATTTTGATAAGAATTAAGATTTTACGCTACTATTTTTGTCTTTATCCGCGACTGTTTTTTTATCTGTTCTGGAAATGTTTATTCACGAACTCAGAACTCTGTTTCTGAGTTATGGAATTGACGAAAAGTAGAGTGCTTAATATTGCACGTTCAGTTTGTCCTTTATCTGCTTCTGGAAATTTTCTTTCCATGTTTTACTTATGTTTATACGTGTGCACTGCCACTGTTAACGTTTTTGAGATTTTATCTCTTTGAGTTTTTCATGCGATCTAAACCTTCATTATGCATGTATTGTATATTTAATTTGCACACTCGTCCTTGAAGCAAAATCATATTATGTGTTCTGAAAATTTGTATTTTACATGCGAATAAGATCTGGAAACTGGTTGCGTTTTTCTGCCTTTATTCTTTTGCTTCTGCGTTCTCCGCCTGCTTCACCTAAATCTGGAAATTTATTTCTGCGTTTATTGCCTCTGTTCTGCATTTACTGGATTTGAGATTAAACTCACCAGTGGTTGAGTGGTGACGCCAACTGATAAGATGACGGGCTATTAACGCCCATCAAACGCACCAGACTAGGGGGTTGATTTTGAAGGAGGTCGAGTCGAGGCAGGTCTCGGTTGACGGCATGAAGTGGAGAAGCAGCTCGATTGCAAGGAGAAATAGAGAAGCAGATGGGGCGACAGTTGAAGACTCAACGGTTTGAAACCCACTAGTTGGAGCGACGTGGGGTTGGAGAGTCGCGAACGTTAGGTGAGCAGCCGAAGAAATGTGGAAGAAGATGGGGCGGTTGAACAGACGAGGGAACGTGGGAGCATTTTCTAGAAACGTGGACGTTTCTGGAGAACGTGCGAGAACGATGGGCACTTGTCTGGAAACAGTCTCGTGTTGGTGCATGCAATGCATGCGCCAGTCAACGTTCCCATTGACTCCGCACTTTATACGCGCCAAACAGCCTCTCTTCCTTTATTTATTGGTTTTAACGTTTTTAAAACTTTAATTTTAATTAAATTAAATTAATAGAGATTAAATTGGTTTATACTCCTAATAAAATTGAAAAGTTGTTTTTACAATTTTTGAAAATTATTTTCAAAAGAAATTTTTATTAGGAAAAGTTTTAAAATTTAATTTAATATTTCAAGAGTTGAATTATTAAATTAATTTTTTATCATATCAATAATTAAAATCAAGCAAAGATTTTGAATAATTTCTTTCATAATTAGATTATGTTTGAATTTATAAATATAATGAGATTATATTATTTTGATGAGACCAAAATTTTTAAAATTTTAATTTCCTTAATTATATACTAAGTATACGTTAGGAATGTGATGATTGTCTTCTATTATTTAAGAATAAAACCATAATTTTGTTTATTACTTGACTTATTGAGTAAACTCAAGGTCACTTTAACTTAGATATATTTTATCTTAAATTAATGAGTCCTACTTAACTTAATTTATATGATTTGAATGAGCAAATTCCAACATTGTATAAATTTAGAGGCAAGGTTAGTAATAATATATATGATATATTTTGGCAAAGAGTTGTCACCTAATACATCTAGGAGTTACACAAGACGTGATTGATATAGTCGTCATCTACCTAATTTAAATTTAGTTGGTTTGTTAAGCAAACTCAAGATTAATAAATTTTAAATGGGATCCTAGCCTATTAGGAAATTATTTGATAATTTCTTGATTTAATAGTGAGGGCTATTATTTTGAATAAAATAGTAGGAGTAATCAAATATTTTAAAGTCCTTATTTTATTTGATTTTGGATATAAACTAATACTTGCTCCTTTTATGTTGGTCAGTTATCGAATCTGAAGACGAGTATCAACCTGACATTGTGGAGCATCATGGATGAAAACAAGCTGATTGGACTCATACTAGTTTCGAAACTTGAGAATAGTTCTTAGGCAAGAAAAGAAGTTTTACGTTCTTGACCATCCTGCTTCACCAGAACCTAGTTTGGATGCAATTGATGAAGTCTGGGAGAGGTATCAACGTTAATATTGATGACGTTGAGCAAGCCATATGAGTGATGCTGGCTAGCGTGTCTCCTAAGCTTTAGAGGCAGCATGAGAACATGGATGTACCTACTATAATTCTGCATCTCAAGGAGTTGTTTAGTGCATAAAGTAGGGTGGAGAGATATGAAATCTCCAAGACATTATTTCAATGCAAGATGACAGAAGGATCTTTAGTCAACCTGTATGTGCTGAAGATGATTGGGTATATTGAAAAATTATCCTAATTAGGTTTTGTCATGGAACACGAGTTAAGTGTTGATCTAATGTTGTAGTCTCTAAGCTCGAGCTTTTCACAGTTCGTTATGAACTTCAATATGAACCAAAAGGACATGACATTGCCTGAACTGTTGAATATGGTGCCTTAAGAAGGAACCCAATTCTATATTTATTGTGGGTTCTTCTAAGAGCAAGAAAAAGGGCTCTAAGAAGAATAAGAACAAGAAACAAAAACAGAAGGCTTCTACTAATGTATGGAAGAGGAACTACCCATCTTATCTTGCTACCCTGAAAGATAAAAAGCTTAAGGAAGCTATCTCTTTAGGTACGTTTATGATTGAAGTCAGTCTGTCTACTTCTGTTCCACATACTTGGGTATTACATACTGGATATGGTTTTCATGTTTGTCATAACAAGCAAATGTTAACATGGAGTAGATCGTTGAAGAAAGGCGAAGTAGACCTGCGAGTTAGCAATGGAGCAAGAGTTGCTGCATTAACTATAGGAACTTGTAGTTTAGCTTTGCCTCTTGACCTTGTGTTAGAACTTGATAATTGTTATTATGTTCCAGGTATTACAAGATACCATTTCTTTTTCTTGTTTAGATTTGAATGAATTTTTCTTTATTATTAAGAATAACAATTGTTCTTTTTATAAAGATAATATGGGTCTGGATTACTTACAAATGGCTTGTATGAGTTAGATCTTAAAAGGCCAATTTTAACTTAAATAGCAAAAAAAAGAAAGTTAAGTGACCAAAATCCATCTTATTTATGACATTGTAGGTTAGGTCATATCAATGAAACTAAAATCACAAAGTTACATAAAGAAAGATATTTATATTTTTTTGATTATGAATCATATGAAAATTGTGAATCTTTTTTATTGGGAAAGATGATAAAACTACCCTTTAGTGGAAAGGGAGACTGCGCCAATGAGTTACTAGAGTTAATATATTCAGATGTATATGGACCTATGTCCACTAGTGCTCGAGGTGGATATTCATATTTCATTACGTTCACAGATGATCATTCTAGATATAGTTATGTGTACTTAATGAAACAAAAATCTGAATCTTTTGAAAAGTTCAAGGAAAGTAGACTTGAGGTTGAGAAACAAATTTGTAAAAGTGTTAAGAGACTTAGATCAGACCAAGGTGGTGAATACTTAGATCACGAGTTTCTTAGTTACTTAAAAGAGAATGTGATTTTCTCACAACGGACTCCTTTTACAACTCCATAACATAATGGAGTGTATGAGGGGCGAAATTGTACTTTATTAGATATGATACGTTTCATAATGAGTCATACAGCCATTCCTATCTCCTTTTGGGGATATGCCATTGAAACCGCAATATAACTTCTAAACAGAGATTCGTCCAAATCAGTTGACAAGACACCATATGAGATATGGGCTGGTAGAAGACCAAGACTGTCACATTTAAAGATTTGGGAATGTGATGCTTATATGAAGGGAGCTATATCTGATAAATTTCAAGGTAAATCAGATAAATGCAAATTTGTAGGGTATTCGAAAGAGAGTTTTATATATCAATTTTGCCATCTTGTTGAGTAAAATGTGTTTGTCTCAAGAGATGCTACATTCTTAGAAAGAGAATTTATTCTCAAAGAAAGTAATGGAAGTGAGGTAGAACTTAAAGAATTTCAAGAGTCACAAATTCACATCGAGGTGGAACAAGAACCTCAAGTTGATACATATGATGTACAACTGAGAGTTCAAAAGACACATAGTCTGTGACGCACTAGTAGAATATTTTGTCCCCCACTAAATTAGATCTACATATTGAACAGGGGAAGGATAATGTATTGCTCATACATGATGAGCGTACTAATTTTAAAGAAACAATGTCTGACATTGATTCTTTAAAATGGCAAGAAGCCATAATATCTGAAATGGAATTCATGTACACTAACCAAGTATGGACTTTAGTGGATGCACCTGATGATATTGTTCCTATTGGATGCGAGTGGATTTTTAAAAGAAAAACTGACATGGATGGAAATGTATATACGTACAAAGCGAGGTTGGTGCCTAAATGTTACAAACAAAAACAAGGGGTTGATTTTGATGAAACCTATTCGCTAGTAGCTATGCTAAAATCTATAAGAATCTTGTTGGCTATAACAACATATCATGATTATGAAATCTAGCAAATAGATGTCAAAATATCATTTCTCAATGGGAATTTGCAGAAAGATGTGCATTTGACACAATCTGAAGGTTTTGAATTCAAGAGATTTCCTAATCAAGTATGCAAGTTGCAAAAGTCCATTTATAGACTTAAGCAAGCATCATGAAGTTCGAACATCTTTTTTAATGAGACAATCAAAGAGTTTGATTTTATCAAAAATGTGGATGAACCATGTGCCTATAAGAAGGTTAGTGAGAGTGCAATCACTTTCTTAGTGCTATATGTGGTTAACTTATTGCTAATTGGAACCGACATACTTATGCTTCAATTTGTAAAGATTTGGTTATGCAAGAATTTCTCCAAGAAGGATATGGGAGAAGCAGCCTATATTACGTGAATAAAGATCTATAGAGATAGATTAAAGGGGATGCTTGGGCTATCCCAATCCATGTACATAGATAAAGTGCTTAAGAGGTTTAGCATGAGAATTCCAAGAGGAGATTCTTACCCATGTCGCATGGGATTTTTCTCTCACGAAGTATGTGTCCAAAGACACGAAAGGAGAGAGATAAAATGGATTATATTCCATATGCTTGGCAGTTGAATCAATCATACATGCGATGCTATCTACCAGACCAGATGTCTTTTATGATTTAAGCATAACTAACAAGTTTCAAGCCAATCTAGGTGAGGGTCATTGACGGCTATGAATAACATCTTAAACTACTTGAGAAGAACTAAAGATGTTTTCTTGGTCTATAAAGGAGTTGAATTGAGAGTTCAAAGATATTTAGATGCTAGTTTCAAGTCAGATCTCGATGATAGCATATCACAGTCAATGTACATCTTTACTATAAATGATAGTGTTGTAACTTGGAAGAGTTCCAAACAACTAACCATTACGGATTCAACTATCAAGGCAGAGTATATTTCAGTGTTAGAGGCGACAAAAGAATCGGTTTGGATCAAAAAGTTCGTCACTAAAATTAGAGCGGTTCCTAGCATTGTTAAGCCTATAGTATTATACTGTGATAACAACAGTGCTATTGCACAGGCAAAAGAACCCAGGTCTCAGCAACGGTCCAAATATGTACTCAAGAAATTTCACTTGATCAGGGAGATAGTAGAGCGGAAAGACATATCATTGGAACGAGTTCCTATTGAAGAGAATCTTGCAGATCCTCTCACTAAATCATTGTCTCAAAAAAGACATGATCGACATATGAATGGAGATGGTATTAGATACATAGGCGATTGACTTTAGTTCAAGTGGGAAATTGTTAGTTTATGCCCTTACAGCCAATCGGTTGGGTACAATTTAATGTATAACATTGATATTGAATTAATGAAAAAGACATTATTTATCTTTGTGTATTAATTTAATTACATTTGATGTTTTAATACTAAAGGTAAAACCCCTTAAATGATTACTATGTAATTGAAATTATGATGAGATCATAATTGTGAGATTCATTTACATTTATGTATTGTTTCTAAATGTTCCTAGTTGTAGTTTTATCAAGATAGGATATCATTAAAATGGTAAAACTAGCACACATTATGTTTTCTCATAATTAAAGTATAGAGATACTTAAACTAATGTGTGGGTAATTATTAGAGAATAAGTCACTGAACTAACCCGACTATAAGAATCCCAAATGGAATATTAATTATGTGTTTGTGGATTTTCTCATAATGATGGTTATATAATTGATCCTTAGCCATGAGATTACCAAAGTATCTCGTGTGAGAATTAATTTGCTTTGATGCTACTTATAAACCTTCCTAGGACAATTCAGTCGATAGTACTTGGATGTAGTATAAAATAAAGGATTCGTCACTCTAAAGTAATTAGAGAGAACGTTTTAATGTTCTTGATTAGTATTGATTTATGGAATTCTCTGATCAAAGTGAATTGACATTTGAAAAAAACATTTTCAAATTTCAATTATAAATAAGTTCCTAATTAGCAAGAATGAACATTCTTGATATTTGGGTGGTCATGACATGTTACTAGATATCAATCTTGATCTATGATTACAAATTGTTTAATTGAAGAATTAAAGATAAATTAAAATGAATTTTAATTTATCTTATTCTAATTGTGAATTAAAATTAGAATTTATAATCATTACCATTATATTAAGAACTTAATGGGTCACACATTAAAGAACAGTTTGTAAAGGAAAATTCAATTTAATTAATTTGGACTTAATTATAAAGTTTGAGAAACTTTAAGGATCTAATTGTAATAAAATTACAATACCACCCTAATGATTTTTCTATTAATAAGAAGGAAATATCAAAGAGCTAGCACTCTTATGTTCTTCTTCTCAAAGGTGTTGAGAAACTGCTTTATGGATATCATCATATGTCGGATAAGTGAACAGCTCGTGGTTGACAAATCCGAGAGGCTTTCAAAGGATTTCAACAGAAATGTGAATAAAGTACGATTTCTTGCGATTCGTATTTGTGTTTTATTCAAGTTATTCAATTATCGAAATATGAACAAAATTTGTAAAAAATTTTGTTTTCTATTACGTGATTCAATCACGTTTGAATTCTAACAGTTGCATACACATGTAAAAAAGGGATTGCGCCAAATGATTGCAGGGACTTGAAACACAAAATGTTCGCCTCCTAAACGCGGTGTTTAATATCCAGTGGGACCACTTTAATAAAATCTAAATCATTTAAGCATGGATCCCACTTAAAATTTTTTAAAAATTTTTGACACCATAAAAAAAATTTGACATCAACATTAACTGACAGAAATCTAACTTCGTTACTGATTCCTTTGAACATTTTTCAAATATTATGATTTGTTTTGCAAACGTTAGCTTTATTTTGAACACGATGAAACATTAGAGGCTAACACAAACTTCAGTGTAAACATTGGGGACTAAAATGCACTTTTGACTATCATTGAGCAAATAATATAGCATTGGTTCAAACCAATTGGGACTGTTAAGGTGGAGTTGGACTGACAATCCCAGAGTTACATGCCCCCTTATTACTCTCAATTCAATAATTAACTATAATGGAGAAACACTAACTACTGATTAGGCTACAATTTTTTAACGTGCAGATTGAAGAGACTGCTATTCTTTTCCTTTGTACTGAACTTGCAAGTTTCATTATTTCAGCATCACGAATATACAGTTCCAGAGATCTTTGACAGGTTATTATACCTGATGACTAGTAAAAAACTCATCTAGACAGCTGATTCCCTTTCCTTGTACGAACAAACTTTGATCAGTCTTTGGGTCCAGTTAGACCAATTCAAAGCGATCTATTTTCTGCCATTAGTAATGACAAGAAAATGATAGTAATACCTGCTATGCCACAACTGTCAAGCGGATAAAACAAAGCCCTTTTTTCAATGTAAAAACCCATTTTATTGGTCGACTTGTTTGCGACCACTTCTAACCAAAGTGGATTTCTTGTTTTCTACCATTTCTTGAAGTTGGGGAAGAAACAGATTGTTGAAAGCTTTAATCTTTTCTGATAAAAGAGCAATCTTGAAGTTATCAGAATTTCTGAACTTCAGTTTGTCGCAAACGAGGAATTCAACATGAAATGTGAAGCGATCTTAACGCCACCTTCTTCAATGGAATGGCCCGTCTCTACAGACCATTCAATACCCAAAAGAATTTATCTGCATTCTGATGTATCTTCGATGGAGATTTCTGAAAGGAAATCTCACGCTCATGTCGCTAGTAGTGTGACTGGTAAAGTTTCCATCTACCTCTATGCATCCGTTATACACTTGCATGGTCTGATACAAATAATCAAATGGACCAAGACCAACACTTTCATTCTGTATCGTATGCCCTGGTATTTCTTGGAAAGAATTGTAAATTTCCTCGTACTTTGGTTCTTGGTATAAATCCAATGGTATATGGGAGTCTTTAAGCTGATCTTGAAAAACTTTTCATGATTGCAATTCCAATGCAGTTAGCAATGAAGCTGGTCAAGGATCAGATTCTGATGATGATTTCCAGAGTGTCAACCGTGGTAAGAAAACTATAACTACAAGAGAGAACGTTCGAATGGTGAAGATGATGGTCTCATGTCCCTTTCATTTCTCCTTGCAGAATTTACTCCCTCCTCTAGCTTTTCTTCAAGACGTCAAAGCAATTTTGATGAATCTATTCCTAAGGGGTTAAGTGTTCTCGGGCAGGAAATTCAGTCTGAAGAGGTCAGCAACGAAATTATGAAGCTTAATTCCCAAAGAGATCCATCGTGGAGTGATCAATATACTGAAGATAATAGCATTCAACGAGTCTCTGACGAGAAAACTCTGATGGAGTTGTTCCAGGATGGCCACTGGAATGAAGAAATCCCCCCCATACATTCAGGCACTGCCAGCAATGTAGTTGCTGCCCGGAATGGAAAATCAAAGCTGAAGCCAAAGTCAAAGCCTACCATCTTTAACTTCTCTGGGAAGACTGGAACTTCAAGTGTGACAAGAGGAAACCCCACAAGTGCTGGTCATACGAATGAAGCTCAAGATGATGATTGTGATCCTCGTCAGAATGATCAGAAAACAGCCTGTAGTAGCAAGTGCTGTTTTCTGAATTTGAGTTCTCCAGGTCGTCACTGCCGTCGCCCTTGGCAAAAACAAAGAACTGGGCAGTCAAGATGATATTGGAGTTGATCATCACCTTCTTTCCCCAGCTTTATTCTTTATCATGAATTCAACCGGTGACAGCTTGATCAGCTCCTATTCCACAAAATGTGTCAGCAGAGCTCTTGCCAAATCACAGGAGCCAGACTGCTCACCAAGGCTTTTACAGATTATATTTGTTGTTTGTAAGTCTTTCTTTCTGGTTGTTTCGATCAGATATGCCATTCTTCCTGTCCAATTCGGCTAGTCTAGTTAGACTATTGAGGGCTATGGATAGGATTGGAAAATGATCAATTCACCATATATATGCTCATAATCAACACCTGGATGCATCCTTCAACTGTTCTGTTTCTAAATTTTCACCTGGATTTGGATGCACAAGTATTTAGGCATGTTTGATTTAAATGAAGTACTTAATAGTTAGGACAGACTCAGAAAGACAAGCACTAAAAGTATATATGAAAACACGTTGAACTTGAATCAAAATCATCACTTGTCTCTAAAATTTAACTGTCAAATGACTTCCTGAAATATGCAGTTTACATATTATTATATACGATATTTCATTTTGCAATAATGAGGGACTGCTGATACGCAAAATCTAAAAAAATTCAATAATACACAATCTTAACTAGTAAGAACCATTATATATATATACAACTATCGGCGAGAAAGAACAAATGGTCATGTGCACTAATCATCTAATTTTAGAGCTGTTAAAATTAAAGATTCAATCATGCTATGGTCAGAACCGCATTACCATTTGATTCACAAAAGACTAATTTACAAAAGTTAGATTTTACATTAAACACCCCTACAAACTACCAAGAAATAGAAAAAGGAGAAAGATGCACACGTTTCAAATTTCTAGTACTTATTATTCAGTCAAACAAAACACAACAAAACATTATTGTAATAATCAAATAAATATATTCACAAAGAGACATTCTCTAATTTTTCTTCCATATTAGACGTCGATAAGTTAAATTAAGTCTAAAATATAGGAAAGAAGGTAAAAAAGAAGAACCTTCACGCCCTTGATACCACCCACCTAACCACCTAGAGACACTAAAAATAACTGAATTTAGGAACCTCTATCCCAAAGATTACAGACAAAATAGCTCCCCTACAAAGCCAAGCATTTTTGAGCTGCCCAGTTACTTTTTAGGGGAATAAAGGAGAATTGAGAATAAGACGAGCATTTGTACATGAGAGATTTACATAAAATAGCTGAGAGCCTTCTTTCTTCTTGAGCCACCCTCACCGTACAATTCATTCCATTGTAGCAGTTCGGTCATATTGACAGACTCAGACGATACACTTGCACAAACCTATTCAAGTAACCACGAAAAACGTCAGCAAGAAACACTCGCAGGGACTCGAAAGGATAAAAAGATAGAAGCAATAGCTTTTCTCATCAGCATCATACCCGTTCATGAGCATATTTGAAGTCGTCCATATTTAGAGGCCGTATATCAGCACTACCACTTAAAGGTGGGGTAGGTTTACCTTCTGCTACAGCTGCAGCCCTTTCCTGTAGCAGGATGAGATTATACTAGAGTTAAGCTTAATTAGGGTCCAGGTGATCACTGCCTGCGCTAAATTACTTTATATCAACAGACGGCTCATAAATAAAGCCAAAAATGGATATGTTCAAAGCAAAACGCTCATAAAAAAGGGGCATTAACACATATACTATTATGCTTGTATATATCTTTAAGGAAACCATATTTATCCGCAAACACGGTATCATCAAAGAATTAAAAGAATTCATTTAGATTCAAAATGAATGAGAAAAGCCTCGAAGTGTTATTCTCAATAGGATATGAATACTAAACAGACCTTCTTCTCTTTCTCCAAAATCTCTTTAATTGGACGGTGGGCAGCAGTGACGCACATGTTCTGCAAGGTACAAAAGGACATTGGTCAGTCACTAATATCAAACACATCGCATCTCACCAAACAAACCAGAAAAATGAGAACTAAAACCTTTAGGTCGCTTCCAGAATATCCATCAGTCATATTTGCAATTGCATCAAAATCAACATCAAGTGACAGATCCTCTTTTGCCAAAATAACTTTCAGAATTTTTGCTCTATTTGGAGCATCAGGCAAGTTTACCATTAATCTGGCCAGACATGACAGTAACAACCATAAATGAGAGCTTTAAAATTAATACGTAAGGAGAGCAAACCATTAACCTGTTGAACTACATCCACTAAAAGAACATGCCGAATATTTCTATGGCAAGCTTGGCATAGCTTTTGTACTACTTCCTATATAGATATCAAGGACATTATCATACAATACCTTCGAGGCAGTCTTCTAATGACAGCCTCATCAAGGTCAAAAGGCCTATTTGTAGCTGCAAGCACTAGAACCCGCTCAGTATCTTTGGTTCGTAAGCCATCCCAGTTTACCATAAATTCATTTTTCATCTTCCGCATGGCTTCATGCTCCCCTGGATTTTCCCTCCTCCCCAACATGCTGTCAACCTATAATAGAGGGGCATACAAATATAGATGAAACAAAAGGAACAAAGAAGCATGAGTCCGCACTTGCAAACAATAGTATGTCAAACACCTAAACGGGTTGTAAGAAACTTACCTCATCAACAAACACAACACTGGGGGCTATTTTACTGGCCAATGAGAAGACAGCTTTCACATACTTCTCACCCTCACCAAACCACTGAAATAAGCAATGAAATGAGTTTCAGATCAAAAATTGAACTCAGAATGTACATCTTTTGCTATTACTCTCTGAACACACTTAACCTTGGATGTGATGCTAGACATTGAGATGTTGATAAAATTGGCACCAGCGTCAGTTGCCACAGCCTTTGCAAGCATAG
>JAOTAX010000007.1:25710282-25724864 GCA_025629825.1 Erythroxylum guanchezii
TTAATACTACACAAGTTCGATATATATTTTAAATATTATCTAAGTTATTTAAATTATAAGTTTATATAATTTTTTTATTAAGTTTTAGTAACAATATGACAAAATTAACAACAATAATACCAGTTTGAGAAGATTTGAGTAATATGCAGTCTGTATACTTTTCAGCCGAACTTACGAACAGAGTGCGCGTGTTTTACAGCACGTCACATCAAAACATCCGAGTCAGCTTAAGAGCTCGACTTGCGAGTGAAGGAGGACTTTGACAAACGAATAACCGATCCAAAGAGAAAAACAAAAGGCTGTCGAGAAACCATTTGAATATTCCAAACTCCAAACCACGCGCTTGAGCCAAATGGTCAAATCTTCGGTTACGATATTTATGTTATATTTTATTATATTTTATTTATATATTTATATAAATATACGTAAATATATAAATAAAATTTAATGAAATAAAATAATGAAATAGAGAATTTGATACGTGAAATGTTAATTTTTAAAATAAGTGTGTGCTTAGTTTTTCGAAGAATAATAATAAGATTTATAATAAATATCATGATAAATGAAAATAGATATAAATTTATTTTTTATTATATTAGAGGGTATAAAATATTAAAGATATAAAAATATTATTAATCTAATCATATTACACTACTAAGTGTTTTTTTTTAGTTCTTACTCATTTCTTTATTCTCAAGCATTTCCTAATTTTAAGGTTTAATTATATTACATCTGTAATTTTTTTTATTTTGAATTTTTATGCTTTAATATTTTCTTTCTATATTATTATTTAGTTAATTGTATAAATTTCTTCCTTATATTCTATTAATTTCTGTCTGTTCACAATTCTAAAGTAACAATATTATATAAAATTTCAAAATTCACTAATATATCGTTTTAGTTAATAAATAAACAATATTATAAAAATCTTTTAAAAGAATGTTGTTTAGTTGAATTGAATTATTTCTCTAAAATACGTTATAGTCATAAATTTTGGTTTAATATATGATTACCAGATAATGATTTCAAGCGTTTTTCTTATTTTATATATATATAAGTATTTTCCCAACTTTATTTTTCCCCGATAGAAAATTTTATGGATTTAATTGTTCCAACTCTTTTGAATAATTGTTTCGGATCAACAAACATATGATTTAAAAGTATTATCCAATCATTAAAAAAACTAAATCTATTTTGTTGATGAGTCGATCAATTTTTAGATTCAGATTCAGATTCAGTTTTAATTTTTTAATTTATTTTAATTTTTGTAAATAAAAATAAAATAATTAATTTTCATTTAATAGTCTTTTATTTAATAAGTAAGTACATTATCTTTCAATCATATTTTAAATTCTTCAATTTTATTCAATCTTTAATCAGTTTATGATTATCTAATATTAATTAAACCTTTTATATTACAAACATCTTGTATTAACGGTTTATCTTATGGTACGATTTTTAAAACATTAGTATTATCTTTTATCAAAAATCAAATTTTAGTTAAATTTTAACCTACCAAGATGTAGAACATTGTAATGTCATTCTTATAAGAATCTTAAATTGTTCCAAAATTGCAGCATGTGTTGACTTTGGTTCCTTACATTATGGAAAATAAGATGCAATGTCTGTCTAAACCAATAGTAACGATATTTTGTGGTGAGAAAGGACAAAATAGGCTTATTCTGTAAATGGTTAGCCGTTCCCGCAGCGTTGACAAGTTGGCACCATTTCAGGTCTTTGGTCAACAGGGACCCAGCGAGTGCCCACCTTGGATCTAGTGTGCTGCTTGTCCATTATATATTCCATGCCCACTAAAAAATTAATAACGACTAGATTCATATGCGTATGAAAATAACACTTCTTGTGACAGTATATAATAAAGTGAAGAATAGTTTATTATACTTATATTTAATGATACATTGAAATTTATGCTTATTGGACCTGGGCTCGGCCCAAAATCAACGAACTAGCCCTGGATTGACTAGGCTATATGCTTGAATTTTTAAGCCCAACCAGACAATGTTAGGATCAGGGTCATCCAGTCTCAGCCCAATCCGAGGCCCTACTGAGAGGGACAAAACAATATCATTTTATTAAAAATGATGTTATTTTTTGAAAATTTTTAAAAAATAATAAATCAAGTTTGGTCATTGTCATCCCTTATATTTTTACCATTGTCAAAATTGTGAAAGATACATAGTCATTTAATTAGATATTTTATTAAAAACAAGTAAAATGACATTTTAATAAAATATTTACAATAATTAAAAAGTTTTAAATTAGTGATTATTAGAATCAGACAAGTTTAGGTGTTCTAAAATTCATGACTGAATTAAAAAAATCCAACATATTTCGATATAATAGTTTTAAATTTATTTGATTAACTTTTTTATAATTATATTTAGTCAAAGTAGAAATTTAAATTGCCTTTAAATTAAATATATTTGAATTATCAATTTTAATAGTTGTTGAACATCATCATCATCAATATTCAGTTAAAATTTTGTTGAAGTGTAATAAAGAAGTTAAATAATATGTAGCTTTATTCCTACTTAATTGCAAGGCAAATCTATGATAATTATTGAATATGTTAGTAATGTTAAATTATTTTAGCATAATGTGAGGAATGTTTATTCTTTAATTACTCAAGTGAGAATGGACGGGATTAGATTTTTTTATTTCAGTTATAATATTTTTATCATATTTTATTAAATTTTATCGACATATTTATATAAATTTTATGTAAATATATAAATAAAATTTAATAAAATAAGATTAATACAAAATAACTAAATCAAAAGATTTGAAATAAGGGCGGACGCAGGATTGTATTTTATGCCGACCAATGACGTACGTGACAACATGAACAACTCTGACAAGTAATAATTCAAAAAAAAACTCTGAAAAGTAAAAGATCACAGGGAACATTTCCTCTGCTTATGATATTACTCTTTTATTTTATTAAATCTCATTTATATAAAATTTAAGTTTTAAGTAAATATGTAAATAAAATTAAATATTACAAAACGTAACTGTATCAAAAATTTCACGCAGACCAAAGGACCGGAGCAAAGCTGGAGCCAAAATTGATGATCATTGTAGTCCTACACTAACTTCCAACGTAAGAAGTCTTGGCCTTTTGTTTTCCTGTTGTGTCAGAAAGGTTGTGTCAGAAAGGACTTGTATCCCAACACAATGAAAAGCTCTGACACGTAACAGATCAAAGGGACATTTCCTCTGTTTTAGTTTTGATAATACTCTATTATTTTATTAAATTTCATTTATATAAAATTTAGGTTTTAAGTAAATATGTAAATAAAATTTAATATGGATCAAACCAAGGGACCGGAACAAACCTGGAGCCAAAATTGAAAAGCAGGTGATCATTGTTTTCCTGCACTTCGTGTCAGCGTCAGCCACGTTTGGCTGCCTAAAAATTCAAATACTAAATTAATGACGACCAGTGACCACGCCTGCAGTAACTTCCAATGTAAGGAGCCTTTGCCTCCTTTTTTCCTGTTGCGTCAGAAAGGACTTGAATCCCAACACAATGAAAAGCCTGCAATAACTTCCAACGGAAGGAGTATTTGCCTTCTCTTTTTCCTGACTCGTCAAAAGGACTTTTATCCCAAATGCGTGTAACAGTCAAATCATTTTATAATTTAACATTATACAAAAAGGTTTTCTCGTATTTATTAAACGAATACATAGTTGAACTTAAGCCATTATTTTTTGAGAACTAACGGCTTATTTGGTTCACAGAATGAAATAGATAAGAAATAGAATAATTATTTTTTGAAATAGAAAAAATGAGGAATAGAATAGAATGGGTATTACTTTATTTGGTTCAAGAAATAGAATAGATAAAGAATTTCTATTCTATTATTTGGTTTGAAAATATAAACTTGGAATAGAAAATGAATAACTAACAAAAATACCAAAATATCCTTATTATTATTATTATTGTTATAATAATAATAATAATTACTATTAACTTTATTATTCTTATTATTATTACTTATTAAATATTATTATAAATTATTATTATAAATTTTCTAGTTATTATTATTCATTTTATTATTAATTTTATTCTTATTTTTATTATTAAAATCCTTATTATGATTAATTTTCTTCTTCTTCTTCTTCTTCTTCTTCTATTATTATTATTATTATTATCATTATTATTATTATTATTATTATTATCATTATTAACTTTATTATTCTTATTATTATTATAAATTTTCTTCTTATTATTATTCATATTTTATTATTATTAACTTTATTATTCTTATTATTAATTTATTAATTAATTTTATCATTAACTTTCTTGTTATTATTAAATTTTTTCTTCTTCAAATTTATTTATTTATTTATTATTATTATTAACTTTATTATTCATATTATTATTAAATATTATTATAATTTTCGACTTATTATTAATTTTATCATTTATTATTATTAATTATTGTCACTGGCCTCTACAGATGGGTGTCTCTGCTCTAATTCTTGAAAACGCTTCCCAATGACAGGCACTCCTTTTGCTTTGCCTTAAGCGTAGACTGGAGTTGCTTTACATATTTATCTTTCATCCGCAAAGCTTCAGCTTTCTTCTCTGCAGTATTCTTCAGTAAACTAACAGAGAATGGAAACAGAGACAACGAAGGGTTAGAACAAGATAATGGATTAAGCCGTGAAGAGTTAAGCGATGTGGAGGCGAAAGTAAGAAGAAATGGTAGAATGACTTAAATAGAGCGTGAATCTAGAGAAGAGAAGAAGAAACTTTGTAGGGAGGATCGAAGAAGTGGAAGACATCGAAGGATAAATTTATAAGAAGGAACGATTTTCAGATGTCAAAGAATAATAGTCATTCGTCGATTAGATAAAGATAGATTGTAGTTGGTATTACCTATTCTTCAAAAATTAAGAATAGACATTTTTTAGGAATGGACTTAATAATATATAAGGAATATATTAGGAATAGAATTGCTATTCCCTCTAACCAAACACCCCCTAAGAGTATGCTTGTTTGATTGGTATAAAAAAATTAGGTATGGAATGAAAGAATGAGTTTGGTAAGAGATTATGATTATAGAGCCATTATTTTGATTACCCATTTTTGAGTAATACCTCATTCCTCTCCTAATCTAGAAAAATGGGTATCATTGTTATGTTAGGGTGTGCTTGTTACAATTAATTAAAATATAACTAGTTAAAATATAATTAATAATTAATTAAAATATTATTAATAATTAATTAACTACAATATAATTAATTAAAATATAATTCATTCATTAATTAGAATATTGTAATTGATTAATTAAATTGTAATTATTCATTAATTACAATATAAGTAATTAAAATATAATTATTCATTAATTAAAATATTGTAATTAAAATATTATTAATTAGTTACAATATAAGTAATTAAAACATAATTATTCATTAATTAAAATATTATTAATTAGTTACAATATAATTAATTAAAATATAATTAATTAATTAATTATAATAAATTTTTATTTCTTAGTATTTTTACAAACCAATCACTATCAATGGTAATGGTAATCATTCCTTCCTCTTAACCAACTATCATAATTATAATGATAATATCTATTCTTATTCCTTATTATATTATTCTCATTTCTATTACCATTTCTCTGTACGAACCAACTGCTCCCTGAGTAAATTATAAAGAGAATATCACTAATTGTTATGGTAAATTTTAAAGGGTAAATTAAAAAAATCAGATTTTATAATACTATCCTAAATTCTAAAAATTAAAATTAAAATTTTATAACTTTTAAATTTTCATTTTTTCTTTTGTTATCATAAGGTTAACTGGTAAAGTTACTCCTTTATACACATGTTTAAATCACGGAAACAATCTTTTTATAAAAATGTAAAAGAAAAGTTGCATCCATTGTGACTCTCTTTAAATTCTGCAAATAAAAAAACCTTATATACTGGATACGTTTATATACAGCAAATATATAAAATGCGTAATTAACGTATATTATACTAATGTCACATTATATAAAATTAAAAAATAAATAACTTAAAATTCACAAATTTAAAATTCCTAAAATATTTGGGAGAAATGTTTATACTATTTTTTATTAATTTTACATAAAAATGAATCAAAAACAAAGTAGTATAAACATGGAATGTTAGGGCTAATTGATTTATGTTTCTTTTCGTTAAGGATGACAATAGGTTGACAATTCGATTAGATTTTGATTTAAAATTCAAAAATTGATGTTATTTTACATATAATAATGTCGTTTTCTTTTAATTTCAAACTTCAAGATAAGCCACCTAAGTCTAAGCCTAGTCCCAAGCATGATTTTTTTAAAAAAACTCAGTATGAGTCAAAATCCAGTTAAATTAGGTTGAGCTCGGGCTTATTTGCCAAATCTACTTTTTATAGATGACAATACTGTTATATTTTTTAAACATTATAGTTTGTTGTATACATTCCTTTAATTATATAAATAGTTATATATTTTATTCCTAATCACAATGTAAAATGATTAATTTAAGAATACAATTTGATATATTAAAAATAACTATATTAAAATTTAATAGTATAATTAAAAATAAAAATAATAAAATCAAACATATTTTAGAAACATGATAATAAAATTAAATATGTTTTTTCTTTAAAATTTTATTATAGATCTGAATTAAATAGATTTTTATTTTCATTTTTATTACAAAATTTAACTAAATATGTCTATCTTTTAATAAAAAAATAAAAAGAAGAATTGAAATCAAACGTTACAAAGGCTTGACAAATAAATTGCAGCTAAGCCCGGCCTGATCCAACTTATTTTGGATCTTAACTCAATTAAAAAAATTTCAAGCTTGATTAAGTCAAACCAAACAATTTTTTAAAAGTGATAATATTTTTAAATTTAAATTTAAATTTAAATTTAAATTTAATAATAATAATAATAATAATAATAATAATAATAATAATAATAATAATAATGTGTTTTATTAACATTAAAAAAAGTGACAATCTTACTTTTATTTTTTAAAATTATCTCTTTTAACATTCTAAAAGCTTAAAAAAATTTTAATATTAGAGATTGTCATATAAACAGATACATTTATGTTAAAACATATTTAAAAATTATTAAATAAATTATTTTATAAAAATAAAATTTAAAATTAAATATAATTTACTAAATAATTAATGTTTGATTAACTAATTTTGTATGATGTTTCCAATTATTTATTTTAATAAAATATTTATTTAAAAATTTAATGTATACGTAAATATGGTGGAGTTAGTCTATTTCATACTCTAGGGTTACAGTTTTAACTCTTTGATTATATTTTGATTATAATTATTTTAAATAAATTTTAAATCCTAAAATAAGTTAATAACTCCTTTTATTTACACTATAATATGTTATATTATAAAATCCAAATATTATATTAATTATCGTAGACTAGTAAATTAAAAAAAAGTCAACGTATCCAATACATAAGACTTCCTGCTTTATAAGAATTTGAAGAGGGTTATAATATATGCAACCTTTTATTTGTATTTTTATAAAGAGCTTATTTCTTTGTATTTTTATAAAGAGCTTATTTTTGTTACTTGAACTTGCAATCTTATAGTAAAAAAAATAATTAGCAGTAAATTGTCATTAAAATTATTCAAATATTAAAATTATAAAAATATATGAGATCAAAAAATCAAAAACAATAACAAGCACAAAGTTTCTACATTGTCCATGCTGAGGAACTTACAGGCCCAGCCCGGCCCGAGATTACATATACCAAACGTTAGTCCATGCTGAGGAGCTTACAGGCCCAGCCCGGCCCCAGATTACATATACCAAACGTTGTCGTTTCATTCTCAAACTTGACTATAATTGCATTAGGGTTTTCAGGGTCTCTTCTTAGTTTTCATATAGCCTCCTCGCAGACTTGCCAGTTCATATCAGAAGAAGCCAGCTCCACAACATGTAAGCTTTCGGGTTTCTCTTCCATCTCAGTCACTATTCGTAGATTCATTGTCTCTCTCTCTCTTTTTTTTTTTTTTGCTGTTTCTTTAACTGAGTTGTATTTCCTTTTTGTCTATGCGTTTGTATGAAAGTCTCGAAAGTAGCAGCTTGCAATGGCAGTCACGTTCTACGATCTTGGCTCAGCCGCTGGCCTCAAGAAGCTTGACGAGTACCTTCTCACACGCAGTTACATTACTGGGTAAGCTTTGGTTTCTTGTGTACCGAGGTAGACTTATCTCTGAATCTGATTGTTTCAGTTCTGGAACTACTTTGAGGTAAAAGAGTTTGTGTGGCAAGACTCTTATTGTAATAGTTTTCTTTCTTCTGTTACTATCTGTAGTTATCAAGCCTCGAAAGATGATATTACCGTGTATTCAGCTTTGCCCAAGGCTCCATCTTCTGAGTGTGTGAACGTGTCCCGCTGGTACAACCACATTGACGCACTCTTAAGGATTTCGTAAGTTCCATAACTATTGTTGACTTTTCTCATCTTATATGGTTTGCCTTAGCGTATCACTTTTCTGATATCTGCACAGAATCATGAACTCTATCTGGTATTGGCTTCTATTGCAGTGGTGTCTCTGCAGAGGGCTGTGGAGTGATTGTTGAAGGATCTGCACCCATCGTCGGAGAGGCCATTGCAACTCCTCCAGCCAATGACTCAAAGGTATTGTGCAGATGGAGCTATAATGTTTTATAAGTGTCATTTTCATTTTCCAGTTTAGTGTTGTAGCGACTATGTTCTTGTGTTTTAGGTAGTTGTTGCTGTTTTTTCTTGCTACAACAGTTTTCTGAGCTTGACAATTATGAGATATTTAGGCTGCAGCTGCTGATGACGATGATGACGATGTGGATCTGTTTGGTGAAGAAACTGAAGAGGAAAAGAAGGCTGCAGAAGAACGTGCAGCTGCTGTCAAGGCCTCTGCAAAAAAGAAAGAGTGTAAGTTTGTTTTTAGTTGTTAATATTGTAGAATATCAAATTTCTTTTAGTTATGAATCTTGTATGAGGTTCCATCATATTAATGGTGTTTTCCTTGATATTTCATTTCTCAGCCGGCAAGTCATCAGTTCTTTTGGACGTCAAGCCATGGGATGATGAGACTGACATGAAAAAACTAGAGGAAGCAGTTAGAAGTGTTCAAATGGAAGGGTTGCTTTGGGGTGCATGTAAGTTCTTTTACTTGGTACTTAATTGTAGGTTAGTTATTCAAGTTGAACTCTTCATGTCATGTTTCTTCCATGGTTTGCCAATTACCTGTAAAGTTCCTTCTCTGATTTTTTCTTGCTAAATTAGGAAGGAAATAGAAGGAAACATTACACTATGTGTAGTAACTCACTTTGCTTACACCTGCTGGACAGTATCTGTAGTTATTTTTTAAGCAGCATTTTCATTTGACAGACTGCATAAGCAGTGGACCTACTAATGTTAGTGGAAGTCTGCCATGTTAGTTTTTCATGCTTGCTAATGCCTTGAGGAAGACCTTACTGCAGTTTATTTCTAATAAAATTTCAATCTTCTTGCAGCCAAGCTTGTACCTGTAGGATATGGTATCAAGAAATTGCAGATTATGATGACTATTGTGGATGACTTGGTGTCTGTGGACAGTCTTATTGAGGAACATTTGACAGTTGAACCAATTAATGAGTATGTCCAGAGCTGTGATATTGTGGCCTTCAACAAAATATGTAAGTTCAAGAAAACGTTTCTTCCACATGCATTTTGGCATTATAGGCAGTACTACCATGTTATGAAGTTATGTTGAAGTTACATGTGTAATAAACTGGTAGTTGATCCAAGTTATCTATCCACTTGTATGAAGGGTACTGAATTTAATCTTGTCTGATATTTCTGCAGAAACGAAGATGTCACTCATTCCAAGTTGTTGCGGGAGGGGGATTCTCTACAAAGGCTTACTGCAAAAGCCTGAAGTATTTATTCATCTTTTTTTTTTTGTTTTTGATGCTCAGAAAGGCGAACTTGGTTTTGACTTTCTTGGCTGGCGTTTTTAATTATGCTAAACTTGCTATATGTTGTGGTAGCTTTGTGTTGTTCACACTTTTCGGGCATTACTTGCAATAAACTTTAGCTATTTCTGATTTTGCATGAATATGGTCATGAGCTTCTTCTTCCTTTTGAGCTAAGCTAACTTCAGATTGTTTGATTTGGGATCTATTCCTTTTGAGCATGAAATTTCCAGTTGTACATACGAATTGGACACCCTTTAACTTGCAAGTGCTTTTTCTTTCGATTATGATAAAATTTTGTTAAAGTGTCTTCTTTCTTCATCTTTCATCTCTGTCGCTGGTACACATCTCACATTCACGAAGCATGGGCCATAAACTGCAGTGTTCAAAAAATGAGACTTTGAGCAAACGATAGAATCATCACGTATGATCGAAACAATAATTGAACAAACCAAGCTCAGTGTTTCAGACAGTTTTAATCGAAATAAATAAAAAGACCCTCCGATGGAACTAGGGTCCTGGTTAATCCGACAGTCATTCCTAAGAGGAAACCCCACTGCGTTGAGCTTGGCCTTTGGATTTCCTAGGAGCCAGCATAGAGATCATGAATGATAACTCCCTTTTGAAATTTTTTTCAAGAATACTTCTAATTTCTAAAATATCGTCTTCGACTGCTGCTAATCTTCCTTCGGAGTATTCATAACCTGTTTCTGTAACTTGTAATTTCTGTTGAGGTTCTTGCCGTTCTAATTCGAATACTTTCACTGCAACCTCTGCAGTATTCTTTATATCGAATATCTTGTTCTTAATTCCTTAGCAGGTGATGCGTGCGTAGAAGAAGATTAATCTTGATATTAATCAGCAGCCTTTAAACAAATTAGATACGCAAGGTTTTTCGATACTTTTCTAGACCTCAAAGATCGCAATTGTTGTTCAGGCAACCTAGACCAAGTAGTCAACCAAAAAAATTGAACCTAAACAATACGCCACAATTGAGATTAATTGATAAGTAGCTAGGATTCGTGGAACAACAAGAACTTGAAGAAATTCTTCACAAAGCTTTCAAATTATCAAAAGTGTAACCTTAAAACTAATATCAAGGCAACTATTTATACTTTCAAAATAACTTGAAAGTGGGCTTAACATCCTGGGCTTAAATAGGTAAAATAATACTGTCTAAATCGTCTATAAAAAACAGTAGAAAAATAACCCAGGGTAAAATGGCGCACTTGGCGCCTGGCCTGCTGGGTGTTGGCATACGCGCCTATTATGCGCACCTGTCAAGCGCTGTTTGGGCCCCGAACTTGGCTCAAACTAACAAACTAAAGCTGCGAGCGAGAACCTTGATTCTTTCGGAGTCCATCATCAACCACGCGAGCTATGAATGAATTTAACGAGACCTTGAATTTTGTAAGCCCAGTCCGACTTGCGGGGCTAGTAGGTAGCTTCAAGTCTCGATTAGTGTCGTGTTGATCTTGTTGTCTATTGATATACTCGTCATGTGCAACCTTGCTCACATCAGCCCCTTCTTCGTCGGAAAGATTCGTTCTCGAATCTGCATCCATATCAAACGGAGACAAGTCAGCAACATTAAAAGTAGCGGACACGTTATACTCACCGGGCAAGTCAATTTTATAGGCGTTATTGTTGATCCTTTCCAAGACTTGAAAAGGACCATCTCCTCGCATCAAGCTTAGACCACCTATGGTTAGGAAACCTCTCCTTGCGAAGATGAAGCCAAACCTAATCGCCGGGTTCGAAGATCATCTCCTTGCGTCCTCTATTGGTTTGGCGTGCATAAACCTCATTCTTGCGTTCCATATGTTGCTTAGCCTTCTCGTGCAACTCTTGAACCAACTTAGCTATCCTCTCTCCATCTAGGCTAGTTAACTCAGACAAAGGTAAAGACACCATATCCAATACAGTTAAAGGGTTAAAGCCATAAACAATTTCAAAAGGAGAATAACCGGTAGTAGAATGCACATTACGATTATAAGCGAACTCAACAAATGGCAAGCAATCAGACCACGTTTTCAAATTTTTTCCTATCACAGCACGCAACAAACTCCCTAACATTCTATTCACAACTTTCGTTTGCCCATCGGTTTGTGGGTGACAAGTAGTAGAAAACAACAATTTCATTCCAAATTTTTCCCATAAAATACGTCAAAAATGGCCCAAAAACTTGGTGTCCCTATCCGAAACTATTGACCTAAGAATACCATGCAATTTCACAACATCTTTAAAGAACAAATTAGCAACATACACAACATCATCAGTTTTTTTGCAAGCAATAAAGTGAGCCATCTTACTAAATTTGTCCACAACAACAAAAATGCTATCGACACCCCTTTTTGTCTTCGGCAACCCTACAACAAAGTCCATAGAAATATCCATCCAAGGGTGACTAGGTACGAGTAAGGGCGTGTATAGGCCGTGAGGTTTAGTTGTCGATTTAGCTTGCTTACAAACAATGCAACGAGCACAAATGCGTTCTACATCCTTTCGCATACCCGACCAATAAAAATGCTCATGCAATATGTCCAAGGTTGTAGCGACACCAAAGTGCCCCATAAGTTCTCCACCGTGGGCTTCAAGCACAAATAATTCACGCAATGAACAATTAGGCACGCATAAACAATTCTGGCGATATAAATAACCATCATGCCTAAACTATTTCTCAAAAGCACCATGTTCACAAGCGGCATAGACACTAGCAAAGTCCACATCATTGGCATACAATTCTTTAAGATACTAAAACCCTAAAAGTTTTGAAGTAAGAGTTGAGATTAAGGAATACCTACGCAATAAAGCATCGGTGACTACATTCTACTTACCTTGCTTGTAGTGCAGCACGTATGGAAAGGTTTATAAGAATCCCACCTAAGTTGCATGTCGCTTGCTCAATTTACTTTGTCCTTTCAGGTACTTAAGAGTCTTATGATCGGTTTTGATGACAAATTCCTTTGGTTGCAAATAATGCTGCCACGTTTTCAAATCTTGCACCACCACATAAAGTTCTTTGTCATACATTGGATAATTGAGTTGCGCTCCAATCAATTTCTCACTGAAGTATGTAATAGGTGTTGGGCCCCGATTTCTTTTTTCTTAATAATAAGCTTGTTTTTTTATTATTATTTTGAGGTGTAGTTTGTTAATTTTCTTTTAGTTAGAATAATTTGAGGGTTTTATTTGCTTAGGTTAATGTTATTAAATGGAGGGATTAAATTAAATTAGAGTTTTAGATGTTGGTAGAAATAAAAAGAATAAGATGGTGTAAGGGCAAATTAGGAAGTTTACTTAGGTTTGTAAGGCTTAAGGCTTTTAAGGAGGGGCATTTTAGTCTTTTTAATGCCATTAAATGAAGAAGGAATGAAGCAAGGGAGGAGTTGGACGAAATTGACTAGGAAAAGAAGAAAGAAAGAAGCATTGCCGTGGATGAAGAGAATAAAGCAACGAAAATTTCATGTATAAGGAGAGGTTAGTGAAACTACAACGTTTTGGCTTAGGTTTTAAGTTAAGAAATAAGAGTTGCCTTAGTCTTTTGCAAGAAGAGACTTACGAAGCTTTCAAATGAAAAGAGAAGGAGAGACTTTCGGCTAAGTGGAGAGGAGAAGAAGAAGAAGAAGAAAGGTTAGGGCTTTGGATTATCTTGGTTTAGAAAGGTGTTTGAGAGAGTCTTTGAGAAGAAAAAGGAAGAGGAAGAGGTTAATCCTCCATTAGAGGCAAAAGAAGCAATTTCGTGGGTGGTTCCTAAGGTAAGAGATTTCGAATTCTTGATTATATTTAGAGGGGTTTTGGTTTTAATAGCTTGGGAAAGGTATAGGTAAGGTTATGTAGGTTTTAATTCATGTTTTCCTTTCCTTAGAATTGTCAATTTTTGACAACTCATGTTAGGTTGGATTGCTATGTTTTGATGAAGGTCAAGAGAGGCAATTGGAGTTAGAGGAAAGGCCAATTGACCAAGAACAAAGCTAAAGGATTAAGGTGGGTGATCTTTTAATAATTGAGTAAATAAGTTCATTAATTTTTCCTAACGTAAATGCTATCGATTGCTTTCCAATGAATTTCCAGTTGTTGTATTTAGGACTTTTGGAATGGTTTAAACTTATAATATGTATGTTTTTGATGTAAACACATTGTGGAAATAGTGGTTAACTTAATTGTCAAGCGAAAAAGTTTCGAATATATGATTTTGGAAAAATTCCATGTTTAGGCGATTATGTGAAAGTGAATTGTGTAAAGGCCATTTGTGGCTAATATTTATGAATTATGTGCTATGCATGCTTTCTTTGGGTTTGTGGTGGTCCCTTAAGAGTCAGGTGCACCTGTCTAATTATAGGCTTCTCCCGCCTGCCCGTTATTGGCATTGGAGCTCTTTACGGACTCCCATAAGTTCACGGCTACACATGACCGCTTCGTGGGAATGTGTAGTACGTTCCGTTTCGGATCTACCCAAACCACTTTCTCTGTGCTTAGGTGATATTTTTGATGTATGAATAGTCTTATGAAATGAAATTGCGAAAAGGTTTGATAAATTGAAAATGTTTTTATCAATGTGAACTTGGCTTTGAAAATGAATGAAATATGAATGTTTTT
>JAOTAX010000007.1:25736657-25748721 GCA_025629825.1 Erythroxylum guanchezii
AATACATTATTATTTGTATCTTTATTTTTTATTAAATAAATTATAGATAATTTTACTGTAATCTTTTTTATTTGCAAGTAATTATTATTTTATATAAGAGAAATTTTAATTTTTTCAATCTAGTCTTAATTTTTATTTTTAATTTTGACAGGTATTTGATTGGTATTCTAGTTACCAATGAGTACTAGCTGGTACTGACCGGTACCAAAGTTTGGTATGAACTTCTTGTTTAGTACCATTTTTCACTGATATAGTCGATATCGACCAGAGTGGTATTCTAAACAATGATCTAGAATCTATCATTCAAAGTAATTGAGAGATCGATGAAGATATTGTTTTTCATATCAAATTAAGGTAACTTAAATAGATAAGTGTATCAGAAGTTTTATATAACAAAAAGATACCGCTCAAACTCAAAGATAAATTATATTGTTTAGCAGTTAGGTCGACTATGCTTAATGGGACAGAGTGTTGATCTATCAAACAAGTACATATTCATAAGTTAATAGTGATGAAAATGAGGATGTTCCGTTAGATGTGCAACTTTACTAAAAGAGATAAAGTTAAGAATGTAATGGTAAGAGATAAATTAAAAGTGACTCATATTAATAGAAAATTAAGAGAGACAAAGCTTAGATGATTTGAACATGTTAAGAGAAGACATTCTGACATTATAGTTAGAAAATACGAGAAGATTGTACTTAGGGACTGTAAGACATCTTTTTTCTTGTTTGCATATTTATTTACTTATTTTATCTTTTATATTTATTATTTACCTTGTGTTTATATTTATTATATTATTTATTATATATTTTTATTTGTAAGTATTATTATTATTATTATGCCTATTTTATTTTGTTTATTATTTTAATATTTATCTTTTATTTTTTATATTAGTTATTTATTTATTTAGTATATATATTTCTTTTTTTTCTTCACGTGGGTCTGTCAGAAATAACATCTCTATCAATTAGGAGTAAGACTTAGTATTTTTTGACCTCTCTATTTTCCCCATATTAGTGAAACTTCTACTGGAATGTTACTGTTGTTGTTGAAATTAAATAATAAATTCAAGTTTAACTATGTTAAAATTTGATAAATATTTTTAGCTAATTTTAAAATTTTAGAAGATAACTTTTCTTATCTATTGTTCATTGAGAGTTTTAAGAAGTAATTTTAGAAATAAAAACGAAAGAGAATTTCTTTATCTAAATATCAAAAAAACTCAAACAAATGTTTTATGTAGCAATTTGATAATTTTAGGTCTTATGAAAAAAAATTTAGATGGTAGACTAAGGGCATTACCTAAAAAATAAATAAATAAATTTATAGAAATTATTATAACTTCTTATGCCCTTTTTACATATCAAAAATAAATAATTATCATTAACAATCAATATTTTTGTATAATTTATATAATTAATTCATAAATTTAGTCCAGTATCAAGTAGAAAGTCAAGATAACCGCCTATTTATGTATATACGTTAGCAAAAGGATCACTTTTGACCTCAAGTTTTTCACCAATCTACAAAGTTAATTCTAACATTTCAGATAAAACAATTATAATCCTAAAATTTAGAAAGCGTTAAAATTGGAGCCTAACATACCAATAAAATTAATCTCATTTGTTAAGTACTAGGTTAGCACTGGCCTGACAATTTTTAATTAAAATTTTTTTTTGCCCCCATTGACACATCATTGCTAACGTAACAAGGTGAGATCCACTTCTTAAAAAAATGGCAAAAGGGTTAATTTTGATCATAAGTTTTACATCATTCAACAAGTTTAACTGTAACATTTTAGAAAGAATAATTAAGACCTTAACTTTAAAAAAATGTTAAAATTTAACGTCATTATAATGGTATTACTAACGACTTGAGGATGTCACCGACCTGAAAGTATTTATTTTATTTTATTTTATTTTATTTGCATGTTATAACGGCTTTATAACGAAATTGCAATGTGAGACCTACAAATAAAATAAATTTATAGCAGTTTTATAAAAAATGTAGTACTCAATTATTTATGGCTTTATAAACAGTGTAGTTCTCTATTACGAGGAGTGTAATTCATTTTTCAAGTAATTTTTTAAGTTTACAATACAAAACTTTTAAACTTCTCATATGTATATGGGTAAACATTTAATTATCATTTATACACATAACATTTTAGTGATTTTTACTTTTTTAATATTTATAAATACCATATTTATCTTTATAATTAAAAAATATATTATTTTTATGGTTCCATGTAAGTTTATTGTTATTATTATTGTTGTTGTTGTTGTTGTTATTAGAAGAAGAATATTAGTAATTTTTTATTTTATTAATTTACATATATCATAAAAAAATAATTGTTATTAGTTAAGGTTTTTTTGTTTTTCAAAAGGGGAGTTAAGAGAGAATTTAACAAGAAGTTTGAAGTAATATAATTACAACTTGTTATACATAAATATAGTGAAAGATAGAATTTTTAATTTAATATTTGTTAGTTTTATGTTTATATATAAATATGAAAGAATATCTAATATGTTAAATATTTTATTAGATTGTTATAATGAAATAAGATTTGTTATTAAAATAATTTGCATTGGTAATAATAAATTAATTTTAAACTTGACTAAATTCAGCCATTTTAATTTTTCTACATTGCAATTTTATTATAAAATCGTTATAACATGCAAATAAAATAAAATAAATAAAAATTTATTAAAAAAGTCTCAAGTTAATGACATCATCAAGTCATTAGTCATTCCGTTATAATAAATTTAAATTTTAACGTTTTCTAAAAGTTAAGGTCTTAAGTATTTTCTATGAAATATTATAGTTAAACTTGTCTAATAATGTAAAATTTAGGGTCAAAATTGACTCTTTTGTCAAAATTTTTAAAAAAGTGGATTCCACCTTACCATGTTAGCAATGACGCACCACTAGGGCTCATAAAAAAGAAAAAATATTTTAAAAATTGTGAGTCAGATTTGACACGTAATAGATAGAATTTAATTTTCCAATATATTGTGGTCCAATTTTAACATTTTTTAAATATTAAGATTATATTTATTCTCTCTAAAATGTTATGGTTAAACTTGTCGGTTGATGAATAACTTATACTCAAAAGTGACTTTTTTATCATATACATTCTATTAAATTTTGTTACGAGTCAGGTCAAGCAGCTGTCAACAAACTCGACTCGAGTTGTTCGAACTCAATTTTTTCTTAAAATTATGAACTTTGGGTTGGGTTTGGACAATTAAAACTCTAAAGTGCTCCGACTCGCAACTCCAAATTTAAAAAAAAAAACATAATTTTATTTTTTAAATTTAAAAATATTTAAGTTAAGCTTAATTCGAATTCAATCGGGCTTTAAACTGCTCAAGCCCGATTGAACTCAGAGTTTGGACCAAAAATCTCAAAGTCTTATGGGCCAACATCTCTGGTCATGATAAGCAAGGGCATGGATACAATAACGAGCTACCTGAAGTTTGGATGGACAAGCAAAATATTCGAAGTCAATTGCACTGATTGAGAAGAAACGTCACAGCTTCCACACAGACTCGGAGAAACAACAAAATGTGTAAGAATGATTCTTTTCACACATAACAATATGTGACTACCAAATGAATCAATAGTCCAATCTTTTAAAAATTGTGTAATTAATTAATGTATTTAAATGTTTTATTTATAAAATCATTTTTAAACTTTTCTTTTCAGTTTAATATGAGAATTAAGAATTATAAATAAAATATTTAAAATTTTGTATTAATCATATATTTAAAGAGCTTAATTTTAAAACTTAATTTATCTATTTAAAGAGCCGGATTTAATTCTGTCTGTTGGTCGACATTCTTCATTTCGTCTGCATTTGGGATCTTTTTGATGAAAGCCACTCGCCCTCAAGAGGTGTGGCTCGATGGTTGGGAGCGGAGTTTAGTTTCGGTTACGTCCCAAATTCGATTCCATGCAAGCCCCTCTTGTAAGACCCTGGGGCAGTCAGAATTTTGCCTGTAAGTAAAGAACTAGTTGTGCCCTCAATGATGAAGTGCGCCCGCTTAACCCGCCTACAGAATTGTGTGCTCATTGGACCGTCGGAGAGATGTATTTACTTGACCCACCTACAAAATTTTCTCGAATTAAAAAAAAAAAATGAAGCATCCTCCCTGGTGTCTTTGCGGACGTCAGTATCCTGGGAGACATGAAACATAGCTTTTAGACACTAAGACAAGCTGTCCCGTACGATTTCTCCAATTGATTTGCCAAACAACAGACATCCCACAGAGAATTGTCCAGCGTTTTCCTAAAGCTGAAGCGACAAATGGGACTAACTCTCTTGAGAGTTTGCCCCCTTTGAGATTGAGACTAACTGAACCGCAGCTTCCTCTCTTACCAATAATGGGGTAAAATCCTACGGTAGATTGGCGAATCAATTGATCAAACTACATCATTTTGGGTCCAACAAATTGGGTCGTCGGTAAGTTATTCAGAAATATGGTAAATGATCAAAACAAGTGTGTTAGTAACACACATGAATGGTAAAAGTCCTAAGAATAAAGCTCACTTTCTCATACAAGTTAAAAGGCAATTTCAACAGGAAAGGATCCTGAAGAATGAAATCAATGTGAACTTCAGCAGCATTTCTTGTTAAAACCTTGTCTCCACTGACTGTGAACTTCAGGATCATTTCTTGTTAAAACCTTGTCTCCACTGACTGTCAATTTACATGCAGGATGGTTACTAAATACCTTTTGAGTTTTGACTGCTGGAATCACCTGGAAATGAAAAGTCACACTTACCTTGAATGATCTTTAAGAATATTTTAAATACATAATGCAATGATTCAACAGGTCTTACAATGATACAATCCCAAACCTGGTAATAGCTAGTTTTAACTCATTCCAATGCAACCGCAAGCAAAGATAAATTGCCACAATTACCTAGTTTAAATGGCCAGGCCAGTGGAGGATTCGTATCCCATTAGAATCTAGGCATGAAAATGTGCTTCTGATGCATCCATGATGGTTCGATCCTCATGAATCATGATGATGTCATAATTACGATATTAAGAACTCTGTCAGCTTCCAGAAAATCAAATCCTTTAGACCTCTGAAAGAAACAGAAATTTCCTCAACTGATCTACGGAAGTTCAAGAAGTCTCCACTACACGTCTACACCGATACATCACCATTTGATATGGAATTCTCTTAGAGCTACAAATTTGATTCATCACTCAAATCTATTGTTCATTTTATTGTAGGAGGCCTCAAGTTACCCTACAGCACCAAGACCTTGAGTTGAATCTTCTCAAAAACAGTCTCTCCCTTCTTTATGTTTCTCTTTTTCATACCTTTATGCGAATTATACCGATGAAATAAGTCTCAAGATTAGAAATGCATAGATACCATTTACTTCCATGCTAAATGTGATTGCAATTAAATACATGAATCTGGACGTAATCCACAGTAGATGCTATTGTCTACAACACATGTACAGAACTCAGATAACATATTAAAAGGTATAACTTTCACTGTTTCACAGATACCTGTCTTTAAAACATTAACAGCGACAACATTAAAGCATATTATCAAGATAAATAGAACAGGTGAACTCTCTCCTAATCCTTGCAAAAGCAAGTGCTTACCTGTTACAAGAGTTCTGTAATCTATGTACCCTTTCTTCTTAAGTGGTGAAGAACAAGAGGTAACCCTTCAAACAAATGTAATAGATAATTCTCTAAATCCTCTGGTGTGTACTTTATGTATTTCCCGGCATGCTTGCCACTTTCTAGCTGACTCCCAAACCTCCCCACGAATGCTCGGTAAGCTGGTAATACTTTTTCAGAAATAGATAGTCGAAGCTCTTCACGAAGCTGAGGATCCGGGACCTTCCATCCGGTCTGAACCCGATAGATTTCTTCAAAACAAGCATTGAAATTCTTGAACCTTTCCTTCAAAGCCACTTTGGATACATTACTGACACTCCCACCAATTCCTTCATCCTTCAAACAAGCCAAAGCTTTACTCCAGCCAGCTCTAAGATAAGCGGTAGCGAATTGGCGTATCTGGCCTCTGCGTTTTCGAACCCAATGATCTCCCAAAATCTTAATAAGATCAGAGTCCTTCACTTTCTGAACTACGTAAAGGATATTATTCATTAAGAAAATGTATTGCATAGCACCATGATCATACAGTTTTGACTTCTCCTCAATATTAGACTCCATAGTGGAAAGCAGGGCCATCAACCTCCTCGCCACTGCAGTCATACCTGCCAAATCACCATCATCGTTCTGAAAAGTTTGGGACTCATCCTCATCCCCCTCCAACAGAGAATTCAGAGTCTCACTATAATCCACAATCAACTTCACATAATTCATGACATAACGTGTAAGAGGATGGATCTCTCCACCTTGCATAGGCTTCCTAGAAGTCTCACTCTGCACAGCATTTTCAAATTCTGCGAAAGTCCCTTTAGCAGCTTCTCCCAACCCAACAAGTACTCCCTTCACCTCACTGTATACAAACTCATCGGTGACCATCAACCGCAAATCCGGAAGAACATCAAGCAAAGCATCATACATATCCAAAATCCTGAAAAGCTTCTCCGATGACCTCCTTGCAATAGCCACAGCATCCCCAAAGTTCAACAACTGCATCACACACCCTTTTGCAGTCTCGTTAAAACAGATTTCCTTAGCTGAATCAGACGCACAAAAGATCTGCTCACAAAGCTTCTTCTCTCCAGACAAAAGCACCTTAACTGTAACCTTCAAAGCCTGGACCCACTTCCTCATTTTCTCATCCAAAGTTGTCCATCCAATTTTCTGAACTTCTTCTATGCTCAACTTCTCAACTCCCAAAATCTGTAAGCACTCGTCCAAAGCATCTCTCCTAACATTACTATAGACCTGTACACACTCCTTCTCATACCCAGATCGGATCATTCGCTCCGCAATCTCTTTCAACTCCTCAACTGCTCCAATTTTTATCAAATCAACACACAAATCATCACCCAAACTCGCTCCTCGCACATGAAAACGCGAGCTCTCACATTCCAATTCCCCAAAACTAACAAATTCCTCCTCAATCTCACCATCGTTGTTCACAAGAGACGACGGTACTCGCCTAATAGATCCGTACAATCTCTCCGCGTCAAGAGGAACAGTGTTACTAATTAGTATATGACGAAACTCTTCCTCTAACCTCGACATAGCCACTTGTACAGCGGTCTCAGCTCGGTCCAATATTTCTTTATCAGACTGAATCGACACGTCATCCAATAATTCGAGAACTTCGTCGATGGCGGCCAAATACTCGGTGGCTTCCTCCGATGAGTCCTCCCAGCACGAAGCGGAGCGGTTCGTAGCGCAATAGGAAGCGGGGTCCCACCGGAAAATGATCTTCTCCGCCTCCTCCATCCGAGACTGAGAATTCGACTCCTGTTTAATCAAATCGGTGATGTTAGACAAACGGTTATCAAAGCTCGAGAAGATCAACAGCATGTCTTCACGAACGTTCTTGGGAGTGTTAAGGCTCTTGACGATCTGCTGCGCGGTGGCCATCACCCGATCGTCGCCTCCGCCGCCTCCTCCGCCGAGACTGGTGGTCGTGGTAGTGGCCATTTGGATAGCGTCCTCTGGACGGCCTGCGATTCCAATTCTCCGTTACGGGTGTGCGAGTGCGATCGGAGAATTTTGGGGATTGTGATTGGAGTTTGTATGGAGGAGGTTTGGGATTAGAAGTGTTCGAGGAAAATTATGAAGAGTCTACTTATTTCGGACATCCATTTTATTTTATTTATTTATATATAAATATAATTTTCTGAGTCCACGAGACAGAATATATATAACAAAGCCCCGTACGCATGTGCGCTCCAAACATATCTTATATTGAAACATACCCTAATAAATAAAATAATAATATAAAATAAAATAAATAAAATAACATTAATATAATGATGAGTTAGTTTAACCGAAATGTTTTAAAAAGTCGAATAAATTGGTAAAATTTTTGGATTCACTAATTATTCGATTCAGTTTTTAACTTTTCAGTTTTATTCGGTTCAATGATTTTTTTTGTTAAAAATATATCAATTTATTAATTAATCAGTTAATTTTCTTAAATTAATGAATTTTGATAAATTAAAATAAAAAATAAATTTTCATTTAACATTTTTTTAATTAAACTTTAAATTTTTCAATAAATTCTTCATTTTATTCAATTTAAATGATTTTATAACAGTTTTAATATCAGTTGAACCTTTTAAATCTTAAATTTCTTGTCTTACTGATTTAACTTTTGATTCGATTTTGAAAACATTAATTTAACTTTATTTTGATAATAATTTTATTTAATAAATATTTTTAGAATTTTTATATTGTAAATATTTTTAGGTAATTAAAATAACAACACTATTTTCAAGAGTGAATAAAACTATAAGAAAATTTTTTATCTTTTATCTTATTATTAGAAACCTTTTTCTTTTTGGAAGCAGAGGAATCCACAGCTGTTATTCTTTGAATGCGTACTGGATAAATTTCTGGATTAATGCAATAACTTACAATAACACAAATCGGGTATCCTGCACTAAGCAAACCCTGTACGACAGGCTCGATTAAGAGAGTGTAAGAAAAGAGATTCATCTTGGAATCTTTTGACCTTATACCTCTCATTTTACCAACTCGACCACCCCTTAAGGAGCTTATTACTAGAAACCACTAAATGTTAAAGCACGTAATGCAATAACTTCCATTAAAATTTTATCAAAGTTTGACGTTTCATTATTTATATTATTTAGTAATTTTAAGGCTTTTCACTATTTAGAAAATTGAATTTTAAATTTTCTTATTTATCTTTTAGCTAAAATTACAATATTTAGCCTCTTTGGTTTATGTTTATAAATTATAATTATTTTATTTAAAATTTTGCCCAAGATGTCACATAGGCAATATATTGGACTCTTTTCATATTGACTTTGTGGAATTTTGGAAAATATCTTTGTGTGTGAAAAGAACTTACAATGGATGGTAGAAGGAAATGGTAAGCAATGATGACTTTGAACCGACGGACGTGCTTGCACTTGGTTTTCAACTTCTTGTATTAGTGTGGAAGCTCCGTAGGTCCATACAGGTGCAGCTAATTCTTTTTCAACTTTGGCCTTGAAATTTCTATATTATTATTTGACTAAACTCAAACTAACCTCACAAACTTAAATTCATCTTATTTTCATATGCTTATGGATTTTGTGTAGATTAACAAAAATATAAAAATTCAAGATCAATTTAATAAAATTTGTGTTAAAAATTAAAGTGTACATAATATTAAAATTAGAACAGGTTTAAGTTATTTGTAATAAGTAAATAAATAAACATGTCGGATAAATTCGTAATTATTATGAATAATAATCTGAAATTAATCTTTAAATTGTTACCCTTTATAAAATGTTATGACAAAGTAGCTTCTGATTTATAAAGATTACAAATATATTAAATTGCTTAACATCATTTGTACCACATAAACACCAATCTTGTAAATATTTCGTGTTATGGAATGGAGGTGGTAATTTATGCTCTTGCAGCTAATCGATTAGCTGTAATTTTATATATGATATTATTATTTTAATTAATAAATGTATTTTATTTTTTTATGTATTTTGTTAATTACACTTGATGTTCTACTACTAAAGATAATTTCCATAGAATAATTACAATACAATTGAAATTATAATAAGATCATAATTATAAAATTCAACTTGCATTAAATTGAACCAATTGTAAAGATCTCAAATAGAATATTACTTATATGCTTGGAGAATTCTTTATTATGATGGTTGTATAATTGATCCTTAAACTTGAAATTATAAAGGTCTCTCATGTGAAAATTACTGTGTTTTGATGTTAACTATGACATATTCTCTTTAGGTTAGTTTAGTTGGTATTACTTGTATGTATCATATGGAGATAGTTGAGTAAATCAATAAAAAATTCGTCACTATAAAGTAATTAGATAGAATGCTTCACTGTTCTTGATTAACAATGAATTAGCAATTTTTATGGCCAAAGTGAATTTAGATTTGCAAAGGCATTTCAAATATTAATTATAACTCAATTACTAGTTAACAAGAGTGAATAGATTCAAACAAGCCGTGAAGCTTGTGAAAGACATCATCAATTTTGAGTTTCATCTTAAACGACAATGCAGTGTCGACTCCACCACCGCTAGCGACCGCCGATCCACTCGCCATCTTCCTCATCAAACCACCAACTACTCTTTCACTTATAGGAACCATGTAGATAACCCAACCTAATCCTAGATTTGCTTATGTTTTAGCTTCCAGTTTCATCTTTTCTGCCATTTTGAGTTTCATCTTCACCCATCCTTTCCTGTTTGTTTCCAGCATTGTCTTTGATGACAATGTTTTCCCTACAAAACAAAACATTATTAGACTTCATTATAAACTATAATGGAGATAGATTTCCCACCTCTACCCTTATCCAACCCTTCTCCCTCTTGTCTCCCTTCATCCCCTTCTCAAATGGTATCACCCCTTGCATCCTACTTTTCATCCCAAACTCACTCTACAAATCAAACTATCCCACCCATACCCCCAACCATTGCTTTACCACTTCCTAAAGCTTCTGTTCCATCTAACAGTGTGCATTCACACAATAGAGGGGCTGGAAAGACTTCGAAATAGTTTATGGGTGACAATTTGGATTCTTCTTTGATCTACCCTCCACCAGTTGAGAATGAAGGAAAGCTAGTAGCTCCAAGTCTAGACATTCTGCAAGAGGGTGCTACATCATGGGAAGCGACACTCATTGGATTTTTTATGGATAAAAGGCTCGCTTTTCCAGTGATACAAGCTTGGAATCAAAGAAATTGGAAAGGTAGAGGGCACTAATGGAAGTTATGCTAATTGAGGAAGATAACCTAATCTTTACCTTCTCCTCTAAATTGAAAGCTCAAAAGGTAATTGAAAAAGGTCCTTGGCATATCTCTTAACTTCCTTTATTTCTTCAAAATTAGCAACTAGGTATGGAATAAGAGAAAATTAGATTAAAAAACATTCCTCTTTGGGTGAATATCCATAATATTCCTTTGGAATATTGAACAACTAAAGGCTTGAATATGCTAGTTAGTTATTTGGGAAAACCAATTTGTATAGATGAAAACACTACTTTGAGAAAACAGATTTGCACGATTATATGTGAGTATGAATATTTCCAAGGGAATAAAAGACAACGTTCCTATCCTAAGACTGGCTGACGGGCATTCTCTCAGAGATGACAAGGTATTTGTTACATATCAATGGAGGCCTTCCTGAAAAACACAAGGCAAAGAATGGAAACCAACAAAGAGAGTTTTCACTAGAGGAGATTATTGGGAGGTGTCGGGTTTGGAAAAGGGAGGAAGCTGAACATTTTTCAGATAATCTTGAAAGACAAGGTAGATTGATTCAGGCTGAACGAGAACTAACTACAAAAGATGAGAGTGCTCAAGTGGAAAACCTTCTAGATTCAAATTAACAAGTGAAAATTCAACAGCAACTTTTGAGTGCCTCCACGAAACTGTCAGGGAACCAGTGGGAAAGTGAAAAAGAAATTAGTGGGACAATTCCTTGTCATAGAGACAAGGAAATACAACTAAATGAACATTCCCAATAGTTGGAAGAACAACAAAAAGAAGCTACTTAAGAGGAACATTTTGAACAAGTAACCTCGCGGAAAAGTAATAGGAGCAGTAGGAAAGGCTCCAAAGGAAAAAGTAATCTCATATAATCTTGATAGTTTGGAATGTAAGAGGAATAAACAACCCTTCTAAGCTTAATGCAGTAAGGGATTCTGTTCTAAAGGAAAAGCCTTTGTTATTTTGTTTACTAGAAACCAAAATTAGGCAAGCTAATCTGAATAAATTAGGTTATTTGGGAAGCAAATGACAATGTCTCCCAAATCACCAATGTCATGCCTCTGGAAGGATTATTATTGTTTACGATAGAGATTTTTTGGAAGTGGAAGTACTGGAAACTAATCAACCATTCATTCACACAAGGCTTAACTTCAAAACGGGAAACA
>JAOTAX010000007.1:25753605-25770058 GCA_025629825.1 Erythroxylum guanchezii
TTGGGATTCAGTAAAGCAAATAGTACTTCTTAAGCACAGATGTTCCCTAAGTAACTCAAGCAATTCAAGCAGTTCTCGTAATAACCATCTCAAGACAATAGGGGAAAGAAAATTAGAAGGAATATGACTCACCTTCAAGAGCTCTTGGGAATACTTCTCCAGATCCACCGCTTACCAAACGGGTTAATGAAGGAAGACTCCTGATATTCAACACGAAGCCTGTTACGCTTGAAGAATGAGGAAACAAAAGAAATAGTATCAAACATCCTACCTGAGATGTAAATCCTTTCGAGCAAGAGATGGATCGGAGAGAAGCCACATCGCCATCATTGCATCGCAATATCTGGAGCTCCCTACCCTAATTGAGTAATCGTTTCAAAGAATCAAGAAAGAAGAGAAGGCATTTACCCTAATTATCAATACGCAGTCGTTCAATAGCCTTCCATCTTGGTTTCCTACGTTGTCATTTAATTTTTGATCATGATTTGTTGAACGTCGTCGTGTGATCACATGAGGGAGAGTTGCCTCTCTTTAGCTATACACTATTCTTATTTTACTTAATGAATTTTTCAACTTCTCAAAAAAAAAAAAAAAAGAGTGAACAGATTGAATTTAATAAGAGTAGACATTATATGACGAAATAATTAAATTATATATCATAACCATGCATAAACAGGTTGAGTCGAACCACTTTGACATTTCTAGTATTATGGTGATCATAACATGTTGGTAGACTTCAATCTTAATATATAATTATAAATTGTTTAATTGGAGAATTAAATATAAATTAAAAGAAAATTTAATTTATTTAATTATAATTATAATCTATAATCATTGTCAACATATTATGAACCTAATGAGTATACATAAAGAGCAGTTAAAAAGAAAAAATTAAATTAAATTAAATTAAACTTAATTGTGAATTCGACACCAAGTTGATCTTGAATACAATGACGTTCTTTTGACATAATTAATTAAAAGATGTCATTGAAATAAATTATGTTAAAATAATATCATTAGATTATCTAAACTAATCGAACCAAATTTTATCTATCTTATTATAGTTGATGCTGAAATCAATTAAGTGAAAGAAAGACAAATAGTAGTCATGGAGGGTATTTTATATCTAGATCTAGATATTATAGAAGTTCCTAATTAGGATTTGGAAGTTGTACATTTTAATTTTTATGATAAAAATGTAAGTATTAATTTTTTGGTAAATATTAGACATATAAAAAACGTATAACATATTTTAAATAAATTATATAAACTAAAATAATTTATTTAATTTTTTTCAATCAAACTTTAAATTTTTCGATAGATAAGATAATCTCTTTCAATCATATTTTAAATTTTTTTAATTTTCTTTAATTAATTTTACGACAGGTTAATATCTGTTGAACATTTTAAATCCCAAACTTCTTAATTTATTGGTTTAACTTTCAGTCCGATTTTTAAAACATTACAAAAGAGCTCCTTGATAATTAGTTTTATAATTAAAGTTAATAATCTCCTTTTAATTTTATAAGTTTATATCATTTAAAATTAGATCTCAATACATATATTAAAATAACTTTTATAAAAAAAATACTAACAATATTAGAATTGAGTTACGATAATAATAAGGACGTAACCTAATTTTTTTTCTTAAGTTAAAAGTAAAATGATATTTTTGATAAAAATTTAACATTTTTTATTAATAAAATTTCAATTTATTGAATAAAGTAATATTATTTTATCATACAGTGATCAAATGTTTATTATATAATTAAATATATGTACTAAAAATTAGGAAACATAAATTTTTTAGCTAAGTTATTAATTTTTAATTATATGTTAATTGAATTTATAATAAAAATAAAAATAAATGAAATTACGGCATTATAAAAGAATTATATAAGGAATTAAAAAAAAGTGCAACTTGCGTTAAGGAATCTACAGAACTTGGATTTATTGTTAAGCAACAAAAAGTTGCAAATTGGTTGGAATGACAGGCCAACAAGTTTCTATCTTGCAGGTATCAGACTTGCGTTTGGCAGCGTACCAAAAGTAGTAGACAAGAACACGTGAAGAATGTCTCTTGCCAGTCAGATAGAATCATAGGAAACGGGATTTCTTATGCGTACAGTATACACCCACTTTTCTGGTAGTTACAAAAGGTACCATTCCATTCTTATGTAACTAGAATTTGTAGGTTAAGTCAGATTCGGTTCGGTCCTTGTTTGGATAAGTTTTTAGAAGGTTAATAAGTACTTTTTTTTTATTATAAAAGTTTTTTTTTAAAAAATGAGTGTTTAGTTGTAAAATAAAAAAGTACTTCTTTAATAGATATAATTTTTTTGGCTGTCAAAATATAATTTTTTAAAAATATCAAATTTGGAACTTCTAAAAAAATGCTTTTTTAGGTAAGTTTTTTAGATCAATTAATGAATCTATTTTTAGTCCATTTTATCCTTATGTTTTACACATAATTCTCACAATACCCGCAAACGCATTTTCTTGTTTATTATGTATTTAACTATTTACTCAACTTGGATATTTATTTGGAATTTAATAATATTATTTGACTTTTTATATGTTTTAATATTTATTTTTGATATTATTTTACTTATGTTATAATATATATAAAAGATTTGGTTAGATATATTTTCATTTATGTTTCATATGGTTTAAAATTATATAATAATTAATATATTGTACTTTGCATATTGTTTAATATACTTTGAATAATATTTATATGCATAAATAATTTTATTACAAAATAAAATATAGTTAAAACTAAAAGTATTTTTTATTTTTATGTTGTCAAACAGTCAACTGTACAAAGCTTTTAAAAAAAAACTCTTTTTAAAATGACAGTCAAACTGTCAAGTGACCTCTTATAAAAGTTTTTCTCAGAAAAGCTTTTAAAAAAAACTCTACTGACAAAAGTTTTACTAGTATAAGCCCAACCAAATAGAAACATTTGGTTCGATGAAGTTTAAAATTAATTAATTAAATTTCATATCAATATCATTGATCTGAATTTAATTTTCTCATGAAACAACATGATTTTAATTTGTAAATTTAAAAATAAGATTAAGTTTTCATTTTGATTAATTATACCAAATCGTCATTATTTTGAATCATTACAAAGCTCCACTCATGCTTTTGTATAAAAGAATTCAGTGATCGGATGACTAGCAAAAGTTTGAATCGTTCAACTTTTCAATTCAATTTTTAACTTTTTAATTTAATTTATTTTAATAATTTTTGTTGTTGAAAATCGATCTATTTATTCATTAGTCGGTCAATTTTTATAAATTAATAAGTTCTTATAAATTAAAATAAATAAATAAATTTTTATTTTTTAATTATTTTTTAATTAAACTCTAAATTCTTAAATAAGCAAAAACAATCTCTTCTAGCCATATTTTACATTTTTTTTATTTTATTTAATCTTAAGCTGATTTTATGATAAATCTTTTAAATCTTAAAATCTCCGATCTTATTAGTTAAAATTTCAGTATAGTTTTTGAAACATTGATAAAAAGGAGAAAAAAAAAAGTTTGATTGGGAATGAAGTGAACAAACTAAAGATAGTTTGGGTTTAGAAATCCTTTTCCAGATCTAATCAAATATGAAAAATTAGGTCAGACCAAGTCGGTCCAAAATTAATGAGCCAATCTGAACCCGATCAGACTTGGGCATTCAAACCGGACCGAACAGTTTTTCGGGCTTGGGCTTAGGCCTCCTACAATTTCAAAACGTAATTAGCATAAGGATGTGGCAGTTTGAACGTACTAGCATATTAATATATCATGTACACTTAGATTAATACCAGAAGCTGGAGCATAAACGGCTTATCCCATTCCCACAAACCATTCTCAGTCTCTGTTCTTTACTTCTCCCCCTTACAAACCCTGATTTGGTGTGATAGAACTCTCATGAGTTTGCACTCTTTTGGATCATTTTGTAGAATTCAAATATCACTTTCTGAACTTATCAATCCAATTAGTAAATATCTTTATATGCATTTGAAGCAACTCATAATAGTAATGTGCACATTATGTTACTAGAAGTTTAACTGAATCACCTTCGACCAAGTTGCCATCTTTGCAGCTCGGAGCAATCCTTTGTGAATGTCTTATCGTTTTGCTCGTGCCGGTGAAGATCATCTCACCAACGTTGTCAACTGGGGCAATGAATCATCATGAATCAGGAATGAAAATTGGCCTGCCAGGATCATGGGGTTTCAATAGTTTTAATGCCAATGATTTTAACTCTTTCTTTACAACAAATAGGTCAGATGTTCTAAGAGAGATTCGTACATTGAATGAATGTTCTATAATTAGATTGTAGCCATCAAAGCAAAACATACAAAAATGAAAGTTTAGGCCCTTTCCTTGATGCGGCTAAGTGCGTTGACTTGATTAAACCAAGAAAATCAAGTGAATCTTCAGCCAAGGGGATAAAATTTAGGCTTACCATTTGGGATATATATGAGTAATTAGACCGTGTCCGTATCTTGGGATACTTGGCTATTGAATGCTCCACCCTGCCAGAAGATTTGCAAAATGTATTAGCAGAAAACCAATAAACAAAATATTACCCCTAGAAATATAGAAGGAAAAAACTCAAAATTTTACTAACCAGGTCAGGCAACTGGTCTCTTATACTGTACATCGACTTAAGCATCGTTTCCAGCGTATCTTTGGCTAGTTGGAACTTTACTTCCAATTCTCCGGCATGAGAGCGAGCATCGTTCTGAAGCTGAAGAACACACAATCACTCTTAATGGGGGAATAGAACAGCACTGGGACAACTTCTACTTCCAAAACATTTTGCTGAAGCTCAAGTAAATTCTGATAAAAATGGAAAGCAGATTCAAGAAAACCAATTAATGATCCACTAAGAGCGCTAATGGATGATACTTTCAAGTTGATAACAGCGACAGGCTCAGTTGCTTCAGCTGTGTCTGGCTTTGCCATATTCCATGTCATTGCCTTCAAGTGAGGCACGGTGCCCTGAAGAGAATTGAGATACGAACAAAATATTAGAGGTGTGTGTTTCCTACGAAATGGACCGATTTGTATGTTATATTGTTACTCAAAGTTATACCTGATCCTTAAACACATCTTCTCGCCATTCCTTCTGAAATTTCTGCAGCAGAAGTGTCAACAACCTTTGCAATTCCGGTAGAACCTCGTCAGGAAATAGCTTCTGAATCTCATCTTTGCTTATATTATCATAAACACACCTCCGAATCAACTTACGGAGACACACCAAAAGCTGGACATCGTAAAACCAAAACCATGACAGGTCACCAAATCCACTCCAGTTTCATTTAGAAAATAACAGGAAAAATAAAAAGTCCAACAGCTTTCGAAAGCTTGTGGTAAGCAACAAAAAGAAACATAAGAGTTCCTCTGTATCACACCAAAATCTCAAACATCTAACAACAATCTTTAAGAACTTTAGTGTCTACAAAAATGGAATATGCAGTAACTAATGGAGGGGAAACACTAACTTTGAGGGTAATGTGAAAACCATATTCTACCTAAAACATGTTCCTAAGACAATGTCTGCAAATATAATTTAACAACAAAGGTAGTGCACGTTGAAACCACGAATCTAATTCCTTAATTCTAACAAGTGGACCTTCACTGTTCCTGATTTTTAACGAACAAGAACATCTTTACTTACAGATCACCTCCACAACCTCAGTCACAAAGATTAAATTTTTATTAAGTGAAAGATGATGCAAAGCCAATTAAATCCGACCCAGAAAGATAGATAAAAGATCAAGACACGCGTTCAACCAGAAACACACTTACAAAGACAAACCGCAAAGATGAAGAACAGAACAAGACAGGGAGGGATGAGAAAGCAATATAATACAGACAGGGTCAAGGTCGGAGTCGTTCTGTAGTTGAAGCATCTCAGAGATGACGTGGCGGTCTGCGGTGTCAAGACCGGTCTTTCGGGTTCTCCACAGAGCTTCAAGAATGTACTCTACCGATTCCTTCGAGTTGGCTCTCACTAGCAAAGGCAAATGACCCCAGAAACTGTGCTCCATTACTTTTCACAACAACAAACAATTCCCCTTATCTCTGTCTAAATCAAGCAAAGACTGACGCTTTTCCTTCTCTTTTGTTCCAGAACAAGGGTCAACTCTTGCGTAACCCAAGATTGTACAAAAAGAATGGAGAGGAACCTGGATTCGAACTGAGGCATCAGAATAGACACAAAAGATAAGTGGTTGGGGCCTAATCTTACAGGGCTCAATTAAACTAAAGTGATAGATTGAATTTAAGTGATTAATAAAATGTTTTTAACACCAAAACATATCTTTTTATATGAGATTTTAAAAAATATCAACAAAAACATTCTTTTGCAAATATGTTTTGAATAAATTGTATATTTAAATAATATTTCATTAATTAAGTGCAAAAAGGTCTATTTATTTCTTTTTTTGGGATTTTTTATTTTTAAATTTAGTAATTTTTTAGTTTTTAATTTATGTATTTTATATCTTATTAAACTATAAACAATAACTTTTTTTTAATCTTTATATCTTTTTATAATATGATTTACAACTTAATATATTATTCAATTATTTAATATTAATTATTAGGAAAATATTAATAATTTAATTTAATAATTTATATTATTTAATTACTTAATAAATATATTAAATTTAAAATATCCTCAAAATATATAATTTCAAATAAAATTTACTTTAATAATTAAAAATACATGTTGTCAAATAAATTTTATTTTATAAATAAAATTTAATTATTTATATTAATCAAATATAATATTTTTAATGATTATTAATAAATATTATATAAGAGATTTTGATAAATAATGTATTTATTTAATTTATTTTTAAATTTTATCTAATATGCAATTATATCAGTATATTTATATTAAAAAACACTAAAAATCACATTAAAAAACAGATGGCATATCTCATGAATAATATGTTCTTAGCACATTAATCTCTTTCATAGTTTTGAGAAGATTAAAGGATTCAAATCTATGTCTTGAGAAGTCTTAAGAACTAAAACCTATATAAAAATTTGAAACATGGACCTGGGGTTAAGAATACAGGTTCAGGATCATCATACTGAAAATATTACTACCGAAATGGGATACTTGACATGTTCCCACAAGTTCAGGTCTTTTTTTTTCCAACAAATACTAACTATTAGGAAATACAATGGCTTATTTGATTCAAAAACTAAAAGGGTTGTTGAAACAACAATCCGAAGCAGAATGCTTTCTTCTTGTAGCTGGATCCTCCGAAATCACAGGAATCCTTAGTTAGAATGTGATTCTAACTCAGCACCTTTTGAGAAGAGTTGCTCATTCAAGAATTGTTTTTGATCCAATCCATAGGAATCAATAAAAAAGACAAATCCTTTATGATACACCAGATTATATTGAAATTCACCCTCCAGATTTTAAGTTTAAATCCATGAATCAAAGCACAAAGCATTAGACAAATCTGTTCAAATATAGTGGATTTTGAGCACGTTTATTGATGTATAAACTCATACATAAAGAATTGGGTATAAGGGTACAGTAAATGCTAATCTTAACTATCTGTATACATAAGGGGAAAAAAAAAGGAACAATCACCAGTAATCTCCACAAGAACAACTTCCATCTTTGAAATGGTGAAACCTGCTACCATCCCTTATGACAATTTTCCTTCCAGTAACCATTGATATCAACTTAATAGCATTGTGGCAGTCATCGCATATACGGTGGCCCTGCACAATTTGCAAGGGTTTCCAATATGGTGTGTTTATCAGACCGAACGCAACCGCTAGCTTCTCGCTGTGGTATTTTAAGATGTGCTCCTCTTGTTCATCCACATCAGGAAGTAGAGTCTTTTCTTTGAAAGCGTACCCGCGCTTGGAAATTTGTAACATCAAATTGTCCAATTTCTGATAGATCTCCTTCCTCTGGGGGTGGCATCTATCTCCGGAATGGAAACAATGCGGCTGTTTCAAGACTTCGATCCAACTACGAGCTGGTAACATTCTCAAACCTTTTCTTTTCAAGGTCTGGAAAACAGCAGCAGCTTCCTTCAACTTGCCTGATTCGTTGTATACGTTCAACAGAACGACATAGTTATTGAGCTTCTCTGGCTCCATTCCATAAAGTTTCTCAGCTGCAAATTTCCCAAGATCTAAGTTGTCATTCATGCGAGCAGCAGTTAAGATGGCAGACCACATATTTGCATTCGGTTTGAAGGAAGCACCTCGTAGTAAAGCAAAAGCTTCATCCAGAAGCCCTTCTCTACCCAGTAATTCAATCATACATGCATAATGCATAGCTCGCGGATTGATCTTGTAGTCCCTACCCATAGATCGAAAAATTTCCCATCCCTGTTCTGATAAACCGGAATAGCTACAAGCGGATAGAACTGCAAGAAATGTTACATGATTGGGCTTCATTTTTGCTTTAAGCATCTGCTCAAACAATTCAACAGCTTCAACTCCCTGACCTTGGTTACCATATCCAGCCAACAACGCATTCCAGGATATAACATTCTTGCAGGGCATCTTGTCAAAAACATGCCGAGCATCTTCTACCCTTCCCCATTTGCTATAGAAGTCAACGAGAGCTGTGTTTGCTACTATATCTGACCCAAAACCATGACGAATTAAAGCAGCATGAGCTTCCTTAGCATGTTCCAAAGAGGCCAACCTAGCACATATCCTTACAATAATTGAAAATGTGAAATGATCCAATTTAACACCAGAATCACGCATCTCATAATACATATCCAAAGCTTCCTCACTATAGCCATGAAGTGCATAAGCTGCAATAATACTGTTCCATCCCACAGTAGTTTTTTCAGGCATCTCATCAAAGACACGATGAGCATCCTCAATACTTCCACACTTGCTATACATATCAATCAATGCACACGAAACAAATACATCATCATTTATTCCCATCTTTAAAGTGCAAGAGTGCAACTCCCTACCAGTAGAAATCATTCCCAACCCAGCAGATGCTCGGATTATAGTGGCAAATATTCGAGAGTCACCATCAGACAGCTCATCCCACATAAGTAGAAACAACCTAAAGGCCTCTGAGTAGTCTCCCATGTCCACAAGTCCTGTAATCATCATGGTCCAAGAAAGCAGATTCTTTTCAGGCATTTGGTCAAATAAATTCTTTGCATCAATCATCATCCCACATTTCACATGCATAAGCAGCACTCTGTTTCTCATATACAGATCAGGCTCAAACCCATTACTTGTCATGTAATTGAACACTCTCCTAACTGCTCGAACGGATCTTAGTCCTATACAGGCACTCATCAACGCATCGTAAGTGCTAAAACCCACATCAAACCCACCTCCAAGCTCGAATATCTCAAAAAACTCAAGTGCCTGTCCGTACCTGCCAGAAAGAACCGACTTTTCTATCTGACTGCAAATCCCATCACTCGGCTTTTTCACTCCCGTCTCTCGCAACTTGTTTCTTTCTTCCACAACAACATCAATTGGCTTAGGGCGTGGCCGTATCTCTCGATCCATTGAAGAACATCGGATCTTACGAAAAGGGTCCCTCCATTTTCTTCTACCGAATGGAAAAAGGTACGAAGAAAACAAATTTCTTCGCTTTGAAGCATTTTGATTAGAGAAACAATAAGCGAAGCTACAAGAGTTCTGAACTTGATCCAATGGAATACTCCGACAAACCAAGAACGATATATCCATTGTTGAACAATTACCTACAAAATCAGAGAAACTCTAGAAAAGGGGTCCAGAAAGGTTGTACCTTGTCGGCGAAAAAGAAGACTACGAGGACAGATCTGGCCAGTGTCTAGAGTTGTAGTTGTTAACGATGTCTTGTGTTCACTCTTCTTCTTCGTCTTCATAGTTCATAAGAGCACGTGTGCGATCGAAGCGCTTATCTTCGGAGACTCCGCCTCCAAAGTCCAAACAGTAGTTAGTGGTGGTTGTAACGATCACTTCCTCGGCCAACACACTGCGTTTAACATCCTTACTTTTGTTTTTATCGATGTGTTAAATTTGTACCAAAAATTAAATTGATAAAATAAAACTTTAATTGTTATTAGAATATTATTTAGTTAAAAATTAAATAAAAAATTTGAAAATACAATTAAAAAAATGGCGTTAATTATTTAAGAATTTAAATTTTAATTAAAAAAGAAGATTTTAAATAAAAATTAATTAAATTATTTTAATTTATAAAAATTAATTAATTAATTAACTGATCGATTTTTAATGATAAGAGTTATTAAAATAAATCGAATTAAAAAATTAAAAATTAAACTAAAAAATTAATTAATTTAATATTTTCAAGGTTGAACTAGTTTAATCAGTTGAATTTTTTAATATTATTTTTTAAAAATAATTTAAATTATATAATATTTAAAATTAAAAGATGAATTAAATTAAATTAAAATTCAATAAAATTTAATTTAATAACTATTTTAGTTTTTTATACTAATTTATTTTTAAAATTACTCATTAATTTAAAATGATCTTATTAAATTTAAATTTAAATCATATTTAAATAATTGATTTCTAAATTAAAAGTAAATTAGACTTAACATATTTATTAGAATTGTGATGAATTTGTTATTTCTAATAATATCTATTATACATAATAGTTTTTTATTAAAATATTCAATAGAAATTTAAGAAATCTGTATTTAACCTTCAATTTTAGAATGGAAAATACAGGCGACACCGTTTGGAACCCTTATAATAACTTAAAAGACGAGATGACAGATGAGGGACTCTTACGCGGCATAAAATTTGTAATCTGAACCGGCGTGTAGGATAAGCAAATGGCGCCCCACGATCTCCGCCGTCCGTTCAAAAGAGCGGCGATTTCCGATCAACAGCGACGGAGAGATCTGACCTTGCAGCGGCAACTACAGAGTCGTCGCGACGCTCAACAGCACGCCCGCTCCTTAGCTTCCACCGTCATCTCTCTCCATCTCCAACAAAACGAACCCGAGCCCGACATCGAGCTCGAACCCGTACCCGAATCCGAGTCCGACCAACAGCAGGAAGTCTCCGGAAATTTCTCCAAGGACCTCGACGTCCGCCACACGGCGAGGCTTCGAGGACCGGAGGTGCGCAAATGGTTTGCGAGGCAGTTGATGCTTCCGGAGTGGATGATCGACGTCCCCGATCGCCTGAGCCAAGACTGGTACGTGTTCGCCAGACCGGCCGGCACTCGCTGCTTTGTTGTTTCATCAAATGGCACGACGGTGAGTAGGGCGCGAAATGGCTCAGTACTACACCGATTCCCGTCGGCGTTACCTAACGGAGCGAAGACTAGAGACGTGTATGGGCCTGCTCAGTCGTATTCTATACTGGATTGCATCTTTCATGAGGTTGTTTAGTTACTTAGTTCGTCAGATATTTGTTGATTTTGTGGATTATTGCGTTGGGGGAGTTTTAATTGAGGTTTATGGGTTGCAGAGCGATCAGACTTACTATGTGATTGATATGGTTTGTTGGAGGGGTTATTCGCTCTATGATTGTACTTCCGAGTTCAGATTTTTTTGGTTGAACTCCAAGCTTGGTGAGACTGGCGCTTGTGATGCTCCTTCCAGTTGCCATAGGTATAGATTCAGCACAGTTCCAGTCTACAACTGTGATCAGAGTGGTTTGTGCTCTGCATATTCCCAGGCAGGACCTTATTTTAAGGATGGTTTATTGTTCTACAACAAGTAAGATCCCAGTATTTCATAGTTCATGGCATTACTAAGATTGTAGATGTAGTGGACATTTCTGATTATGGTGTTTGTTTTTAAAGCTTTGTATAGCATGAGCATGTACGTTCTCTAGATTGCAGGTGTGCAATGGGGGGACTCATTTTTTGATGTGGTGCTTATTATGACTTGAGCTGCTTTACTAATATTTTTCCGAGGGTGAGCACCTATCCTGTTGTTACAAGTTGGTGTTTTGACTTACTCTAATGCCGCTAATTTCCAATAGTTTGGCTTTTGGTCATGTGCTCACCTGAAAATGGATTTCATTTAAGATGTTCAAATGTTTAACTTGTTAAGCTTTTCAGATCTTATGAGTGTGATTCCCCTGCCAAGTTCAGATCGATAATTTTTGAAAGCTGTTTAAGACTTATACTTTGGGAAAGCCATCTTACCATTAAGGGTATTAAAGGATAAAAGCTTTTGGTTATGAATCTTGTCTAACATCAAGAGCACCCAATTGAATGTCTGACATTGAGTTTGGACTTTTGATACAGTATGCACTATGCAGTGATGTCACAGTCCATGTTTTGTTGTCCATGTCATTCTTTATATTTGACGCGACAATGCTTTGTGGAAATTTGAATTTCATTGAAATACTAGATGTTCTAACCTGCTCATCAAAATCTTTTCTGTGATGTTTTTTCTTTCATCTGTTTATTCTTACACATTATACTGCTACGTTGAAAACTGCTTTCAACTGACTTTTGAAGTTCTCTTATTGTTACTGTTTCAATTTCTCAGGCATGCACATTATCAAACAGGAAATACACCATTGGCCTTGGTATGGAAGGATGAGAAATGTAGTCAATATGTGATTGACACAGATAGTAAAGGGCAAGTTCCAAGCCAACAGCAGGTATATTGATTTTACATATGATATGGGATTGTCACACTGTTATCTTGTCCAACTTGCTTCCAGTTTGTCAAATAGTTATAATTATTTGCCTGTACGTTCAGGTAGTTTTAGAGCTACAAGACGATGGCAAACTGCTAACATCAGATGATCCTCCTGTAATATTTGGCTGCTTGGATTCTGACTTCATCCATGGGGTTCGTCTGTAAATCTTTTTTGATGATATTGGGATTTTTCTTTCTCCTGTATCCTATTAGTCGGAATAATACTGATACTGTTCTTTACTTTTTGTTCCTAACTAGTCTGCATTACTTCCGGGTAACCTTCTACGTTTTGCTATTGGGGATGGACAAATGAGTTTTGTAGATGGAAAGCTTGAGAGGGCTGATTTACATTATCTAGGGAAGTCCAATAGAGCACGAGCTTTTGCAGACAGTTACTCCAAGGTTAGTGGAAAAGCATGCTCCCTCCTCTTTCATGAATTCTGTGTTTTATCAATTTCCCATGGCAATTTGTTGATCAAATCCATAAATGCTTCGATAGAACTGTCATAAGTGGATGCAATAATGAGGTTAAGCTTGTCCATGACCTTTCTACTTTGCATCTTCTAGCTAGCTTTCCTCATCTGTTTGATTTAGTCAACTGTAGGTGATAAAAGAATGTCGTAAGTTGGGGAACACTTGTGGCCTGTTCAGTTATAGAAAAAAATCAAGGGTTTTTTTCCCCGCTTTTGTTCCTTGAACGTTTTAATAAGTTGTAGAATGCCGAAAAAAATGTGTAAACTTTTATCCTTTTTTATTGGCGAAATTTAGAATCTTTCTGCAGATGATGGTTGTAGTTGATGGTATCCTAATTCATTTTTTACACTTGCAGATTATGTTCCAGTACTTTGCTCGGCATTCACCTCTGAAGTTTGATGATCTTTTAGGTTCCATTTGCTCATCGGATGATCAACACAGCAAATCTTGTGAAGTTGAGATGACTGGTTGAGGCGGTCTCTACTCTTGATCTGCAGAATTATCAAGTCTAATGTATGGTTCTTTGGAAAAACTCCATCATTTCTGTTGCAAGAAATCATCTTTTGAAGACTTCTGTGAGTTGCACTAGAGGACACGGACATTATCCCCTTCTTCTCAGATTTGAGGTACAATTTCGCCACTCACTGGTAGCAAATTTTCGACTTGATGAACATATCAGCAGCACAAAACATTGCAAAGCAGAATCGGTACTGATTAGCTCTTAAAATATTTGTTAGTGGATTGCTTTAGCCCATAATTTTTGGACTCCTATTAGCTCTTAAATCCATCAACTTCGGATTTGAATGATGCATGAACAATTTACTTGCTCTGAGTTTCCTGGATGTTGCGTATTAGCTAACTTAATGTGATTAGAATTTCCAGCTTTATTAAACTTCAGGGTAACTATCCGACTGTTTCCTTGTTTTGTTGTTATAAAACATCTGGTTTATGTTTGTATTACGATGAAAATATAGTATTTATGGAGCAATTTTTGAATTAAACTAGATTATGCAAATTTTAAGTTAAATAATTGAATTACATTTGATTTGATTCTTATGTTTTGAATTAGTACAAATATTTTTAAAACTTTAGTATGTAAGTAGTTAAAAGTTCGAGAATAGCTTGTATACTAATTAGGGATAAGGTTGAGTACATTGGACCTCTCTAAATCTGGCATTTAGCGGGATTTTTATTGGATAAAAGTATACTAATATCTCTACATTTTTCCATGTAATTGACAAATAAAGAATGGTGTAAATTAATTTAAAATTATAAATAATATAATTGAATTTTAATATTTTTAAATAATTTTAATTTAATAATCATTAATAAATATATTTTAATTTTAATTTTAATAAATAAATAATTAATATTATCTACGAACTAAATTAGTTATTTAATTCATTATTAAATAACTGCTAATAAAATTAGCTAATAACTAAACTTAACTAAACTGAACGGCGTAATCTGCCGACAGATTGCCTGCTAACAGGCCTATATATACATATGGACATGGTGATGGCTTGTCCGTTTGAATAAATCAAATGAAATGGTCCCTGGTATCAACTCACTTTGATGTGAAAGGACGTCTGTCGTTACGTGTTAGATTGAGCTGCAAGTTCGTTTAACTTCTCATAACAGGCCTATGTAACTGACAATTTCCAATTTGTTCGGAGTAAATGATTTGAGATATTTATCGAAAGAGTAACAAATGTGTTGATTAGTTTGTATATTATTCTGGTTAATTTGATATAAGAATCATTTATTTTGATACTATACTTATTAGGTGTCACTTACTCTTTTCAAAAGATATATTAGGAGCGATTCCCTAAACTCCCTTTATAATTTGTAGCGTTTATTTCCTTTTAATCAAAAAAAAAAGTCACGCCTTAATTTTCCACCCCGTTTCGTTTTTTCTTATTCCAAAGCACGCACAAATTTGGTTCATAATTTCCCACCCCGTGTCGTTTTGTATGATTCCAAAGCACGCACAAATTTGGTTCATAATTTCCCACCCCGTGTCGTTTTGTCTTGTTCCAAAGTCCGCAGATACTTGGTTCATCCGGACACTCATGTACACCTAAGTCAAGAGTTTACTAATTCTTAATACACCTAAGTCAAGAGTTTACTAATTCTTAATTTTAGCAGTAAAGTTGCGTATTAATAAATTTTTAAAAATTTTTACATCTTAACAGAATTTTTGCTAAATGTGAGTATGGCCCATATTAATTAGGACTTATTTTTTACTCGAACTTTGACCCATTAATTTAGCTAATTTATTAGGCCACTTTATTATCTTTATCTCGATCAAATTACGTAATTTAACCGATAATTTATTTAAAAACAAAAAATACAGGCAATAGTTGTCCAACTTTATAGAAAATGACAAAATTGTCCGAAAGCTAGAAGTTGTTGTTGTTATTTAATTTTAGAAAAATCAGTTTAATTCAATTGAATTATCTGAATTAATTTAACCAAAAATATTTGGTGTTTAATAAAAATTTTGGTAAGTCATGGTCATGGCATGACCCATACTCGTCTCGGATTGGCAATTTCACTACCTTATCTACAAGTCACGACGTTATTGCTCCATAAATGTCCTAACCATATACTGACATTTCTTTTAGAATAAAGCAGATAATAGACATGTCAGTTGATTGACTTAAACCTCAAATCTTCATAATTTAATAAAATTTTAAAATATTTTTTTGACATTTTTTGTGTATTGTCTTTATAACTAATTATAAAAAAACCTCAAATTTTATTTGAATTTGTAATAATATTAAATCAAACCTTAAAAATATTAACATTAAAATATTTCAACTTTTAATTTTTAGCAAAAACAGTTCACGTTAAAGTTTCCGTTGTTGTGAATGATACGATGAGTCAAGTTATAATAGTATTTTGTCATGTGAATGTCACATATTTTATTATTTTATGTTTAAATTTTATTATTTAATAAATTAAGAATATCAAATATCATAAAATAGTTATGAAATAAAATATATTAGTGTATAATTATTTGGTAAATTTAAAAAAAATCTCAAACTTGTTTAAATTTTGCAATAATAGCCCGATATTTAAAAAGTAACACTAAAATGCATGAATTTTCAATATTCTAAAAAATTTTTGGATTTTCTATCAATATTCTAAATTATTTTTCCATTTTTTGAGAAATATTCTAAGTGATTTTTGGGCAGCAATTTTTGGGTCTCAATGATGAAAATCAGGAAAGAAAGAGTCCTTTGTAAAATAATAAATAATAATTAGTTAAAAATATTTTACATGTCATGCCAAATCAATGTTCGGTTATTTTCG
>JAOTAX010000007.1:25798539-25817346 GCA_025629825.1 Erythroxylum guanchezii
AAAATATTATTAATTAGTTACAATATAAGTAATTAAAATATAATTATTTATTAATTAAAATATTGTAATTAAAATATGATTCATTTATCAATTAATAATTATATTATAATTAATTAAAATATAACTAATTAAAATATAATTAATTAATTATAATAAAATTTTATTTCTTAGTATTTTTACAAGTCAACTACTATCAATGATAATGGTATTCCTTCCTCTTAACCAACCATTATAATTATAATGATAATATCCATTCCCATTCCTTCCTATATTTATTTTCATTTCTATTACCATTCCTCTGTACAAATCAACCGCCCCCTTAGTCTCATTTCAATTTCGATTGGATTGGATTTAGTTGTTATCCCATTGTTGACCCTAATTGAGTCACTCCAAAGAGAGTAGATTTAGTGTTTTTTGAGTAGCATAGTTGCTAACTAACTGGCTAAGAGCAGAAAGGGAAATGGCCCTCTGTTTCCATAGGAACAGGCTTGATTCTTGCATCTAACAGTTCAATAGGCCTTTCAGAGATTGGCAGGGAAATTGTACCTTGTGATGCGAATAACCAGGCCCGTTGCTGAGGTTTGGTCTAAACCTGATAAGTGCAGGGTATTTCCCTTGGCAGGGATATTGTACCTTGTGATGCCAATAACCTGGCCAGTTGTTGAAGAATGGTCTAAACCTGATAAGTGCAGGGTATTTCTCTTGTATCGCTAACTGTATTTCTGTACAATTATATCTACAAGATGGTTTGAAGAGATATTGTACCTTTCATAGAAAAGTGATTACATTTGTCATGTTTTTTTCTTATATATATATGTATATATAAAAGATACATGGATCAATGTTTATATACATCATTGCTGTCATATCCATCAATATTTTGATCATTGCAGCCCAAGTTTTTGCTTTTGGAATTATATACATCATTTGTATGCCCTCAGATCAGATCTGCTCTTCCCATTCTGCTGTGTCTCTTGTACCTGAATAAATCTCAACCATCCATTCAATTTATTGTAATGGATGGTTGAGATTTATTCAGACACAGGGGACACAGCAGAACAGGAACAGCAGATCTATTCCTCATTTGTATCGAATTTACTACATAGTTTATTTAGAATATATATTTTACAAATTATTGTAAATATTGGATGATTTACTTAATATGTATTGAAAAAAATAATATCTGAATTTCCAGTTAAAATAAAACGAAAAGAAAAAAACTTGTGGCACCCAATTGTTTGTAAGGGGTTTCTTTTTGTTAAAAGTGCTTGAAGGTCCAAAGTATCCAAGAGAATCAAGAAACCGAAGTCCTGTTACGTGTGAATACTATGTAAAATTTAACGTGACATGCCTTTATTGATTGCTGTATTTTAATTATGAGGGTATGCAATAATGGAAGTCGGTGTTGGATTGCTTGGAGGAGTACGTTAGATACAAATAGTAATAATATATGATAGGTGGAAAGAACACAAACCCTAACTTTCTTCTTGTTTTTATGTGTTTTCACTTTTAATCTTCTAAATAAAATGTTTAACCATATAAATATTTATGCCATATGCTATTAATTACCATGTTTATAATTTTGACACAAAAATCGAGTGCCTTCTTTATCGTATTTATAATTACATCACGGTTCGAGTAAAAAAAAAAAGATTGGTAGTTTGAAAGGATCTCGGAGACCCACCCAAACACGAAAGTTAGGATCTTTTAAAAAATAGATTCCTATTCAAAGAGTGTAGAACTGCATGGATAAGCTTATACTAACCTATCAATTTGTGATCTAATTCGAGATTTTATTTGGAGAGTTTAATTTGATCTTAATTTTTAATCAATTTAAATAAAGAAAGTTGTTAAATTGAATATTTAACATAGGAAATAAAAGAATTGGTTGTAAGATTCTATCCTATTATGCATCAAATGTGTCCTCTTTCACTAAACTTAGATTCATCATCATCATCGTCATATCCCGAAGTTTCACAATGAAGTAAGATTTGGGGGGTCCGATAGTATGTAATTTTACCCCTATATTGTAGAGAGTTTGTTTCCAATAAGACCACATTCATATATGACATGATAATAGAGATATAAGTTACAAGGAATTAATACATAAAGATTGGTAGTACATTCATATAGATACCTACTGGTAACTATAATCTGCTATTACCTTTTGTCTTGCTAACATCAGCTTTTCTCGTTGCTATGTGCGCTATGCGTCTTCCCTAGTCAGTGCGCTAAGAGTGTGGCAATCCTCCGATATTATTTGGCTATCGTAGGAATCTGCCCCTACACGTGAAAAAGAAAAACATCAATAAATCAATCTTTAGTGGCCAAGAATAAACGCAAAGTGAAGGCATTCATTAATCAAAACGGAGAAGAATATAATTGAAAGGCATTTTGAAGTTGATACTCAAAAAGGAAAGTCAAACAGTGGAGAAGATATTAGATATCTAAAGCTGAAGGAAAGAGACAATTATAATATAAAGTCTCCACTCTCTACATTATGGTAATAAATTATAAAGTAATAAAAGAAGACATTTCTAGTTTTGGCAAAAAGGAGGACTGATTGTTAAGGCAAGGGTGAAAGGTTCAACTCCCCTTTGCAGAATAAATTTTGAATAGAGTGAGCCAACTAATACTTTAAAAACTGACCAAAGTTAAATTAGTAAAACAATAAATTTAAGGTTTAAAAGATTTAATCGATATCAAACCATCATAAAATCAGTTAAAAATTGACTAAAATTGAAGAAGATTGTCCTTACCCATCGAAAAATTTAAATTTTAATTAAAAAACCGTTATTTTATTAAAAAAGAAAAACGTTAAAAATAAAAATTAATTAGTTTATTTTTGTTTATAAAAATATATTAGTTTACGAAAACTAGCCAATTACTTAATAAACTGATTGCTTTTTAACAACAAAGATTAGTAAAGTAAATCAAACTAAAAAAGTTTAAAATCGAACTAAAAAATTAGTCGGTTCAAAATTTTTACTGTTAAATCAGCAAAAACAATTTGATTTTTTAGTTGTTGGAGCAAAATGGATCTAGCTAAACTATATTTAAATTCAACACAATAGATTTAGATCAATTAAATGCTCAATTAAGTTCAAGATTAATGGGAGGTACCTCCGCCCTATTTAGATATGACAAAATGATTTCATTTTAATCTATAAATTAGATTCATTTTAATCAGTTAAATTAAAATAAAATCATTTGGATCGAATGACTTAAGCCACTTTTTAAGTAGTTAGACTTGGTCAAGTCAAGAGGCATTGAGCTAATTCAACTAATTAATATTCCTAATTGTAAGTTTTTAATAATATTTTAAAGTTCTATAATTATCAATTAACACAAGTGATTTGTAAAATTATATATGAAGAGTTATTAATATAAACAAATTTAATTATTCCTCTTAAAAGTTTGGCCTATAATATTATCATATATAGGTGGTTAAGAACATATTGAAAAAGGGTTAATAAAGATTCAATGAGATTAAGAAAATAAATATTAAAATTGCATCTTAAAGGAGTATAATAGTTTGTATTAATAATTAGTTTTTTAAAGTTAAGTAGAAATTATATATATTTATATAAAGGAGGACAAATTTCATCACTAAAATTAAAATTTTTAGATTTTTTAGTTTATTCTAAATTTAGATAGTACTTCCCATTTATTTTATCAATAAACTAATCCAAATTTTAATAAATATATTATTTTTTATAAATTTAATTGTATTTAATATCAAATAATATTAAAGAGCCAAATCCTAATTATTTATATCACTTTTTTTGATAAAATTTTATTATTATTCAGGAATTCTTTAAATTTATTCTTAAAAGAGTTCAGTTAATCGTGCATAGTACATAGAGAAATCTTCAAAGTTTGCATGTTTTTGGAATAAGTCCTTAAAGTTCATGCTGAAATAATAATAACTCATAAAAAAGTTTTGTTGATATGCATAGGCGGAGTCTTAAAATTAAAAGGTCTTGTAGTATGCAATTTTACCCTTAATTAATATAAGACCGTATAGATGAGAATTCCAAAACATGCACAAGTTACTTCATTTCACCATGCCATAAACCAAGTAATTATCTACTTACCTACTAAAGAAGAAGTTCTTTTTTATACACAAAACTTGTATCAACATATGTTTAGACATAAGATATAGTTTCTTGAAAAATGTTAAAAAGGGTGCAATCTCAAGGTGGATTTTCCAAGAAGCAAAGAAAGAAAAATCCAAAAATGGTTGATAGTGACAAGAAATATAAAGAAAAAGGGATTCCAAATTAATTAATGTTCTGATTGCATCAAAGTTATCATCCCCATTACCTTACCTGCTGTCATATAAGATGAGAATGCAACTTCTCCTGCAAAACCTTATTATTATAAGTAAATCATCTCTTCCTTATACAATAAGGCAATGGGTGACCATTCAGAGAGAATTGAGCAGAATATTAAAGCTTTTGTGTGCTTTTCAAGTCCAGCACTTGAGCTTCTTGGAAGGTAACTCATTCCAATAGTTGACGTGATCGTGATAATGTTACGGTCTAATTACCTTACATCGGTAATAAAAGAAACCGAAGTGAGATTTATAAGCTTACGAACTTTCTCACCCTTTAAGCTAGCTTTTGAGGTTACTTCTCCCATAAAACTTGTAATAATTGATATCAGAGCTAACACCACTCATTCAAGTCCTCGTGCCACACCCATAGATAATAACGTCGGCATTGCATTGTTCGTCCAGGGTTAGAAAAGGTTTAGCGCACAATCAACCTGTGGGTACGTGGGTGGTAACGTCGGTATAACAGTGTTCGCCTGAGGTTAGAAAAAAGTCTAGCGCACATCTGCAAAGCGCGGTAGAATGTTACGATCTAATTATCTCATAAAACCTGTAACAGATAAATATAAAATGTTGCCAAGTTCTTATACAAGATCCTAGATTTGAGTCACATATAAATTAATGTTAAAAGTTTAGAAGCGAAATCTCTACTAATTAAGAATAAGACTGTGTATTCTTAGAGTTTCTCCGATCCTGTATTTAAACGAGATTTTTATTGTTGTTGTTATTGTATAAAATAATGTTATTTTAATATAATTAATTAAAATAACTTAATTTATTAATTTTGAATCGGATTAATTTTTTATTGCAGTCATGAGAAAACTTGTAATGAATTGTTGGATCTGAACACGTTCAGGTTTGTCTTATGACTTTTTCCTTACGAAAGATCACTGTCAAGTCATGTATGAAAGGCATACTCTTCTTGAGTCCAACGGCGTACGCTTGATTCTTGACAAAAAAGGAACTGGAAATTTTGCTTCTCACTCAACTTTTGCTCAAATGCCATCAATTTCAACCACAGTTTTCGATTGGGATGTTTACTTTTTAGCATAAACTGGTCTCTTCATGGCATGAAAAGCATTTAGGAATCTACAACTTTGTTGAAGATAAGTTTTGAAATTCCTACATAGAATCTGTTCGTTGGTCGGGCATGGCTGGCTTTATGTGACAGGCAGTATCAACAGAACCAGTGGCTTGTACTAAGCAATAAGAACTTTCCAACATTGGATTCTGTGCCTTATTCTCCTGAGAAAACTGGTGATTTACAGACATTTCACTAACACGTTGAGTTGTCATTCTCGGAGAGTTCTTGTTCCACAGTGCAACAGCAGCAGTTTCTTCAATTTCTTCAGTTCTTGATTTATCAGCTTCCATTACAAAATTAAAGTTCTAAACTCATGAATATTAGTTTTCCTGCATAGTTTTATCCAGCTTATGATTTCATCCTACTAACAAATCTATGAGGAGTTCATACATAGCTTGCGAGGGTTCGGGAAGGGTCGATAACCGCAGCCTTCTCCTTTTATTTTTCTACAAAGTCGTTGTTTCTGTTATTCAAATTTGATCACAAAAGAGCAACTTTTATCAATTGTTTCAAGACTCTCCCTCTATTTTTTTTAATTATAAACAATTATGTAGAAAACCTGATCGAGTTATAATTATATTTAATAAGTTGAATTCAAACTCTATTAAATAGTTTAATTAAATTTTACTGATAAATTATATATCAATAACTCTTTTTTAATAATTTATTCTCATTCATTCATTTCCTTTTCACTTTGTAAGAATAATTACTAGGTAGATGTAAGGCTGCATACTATCGAACATTTCCAAACTTTTGCGTCTTAACGAGACTTTAACTGGGTGTTGATGATGATGAATAGTTAACAACAAAAAATATTAAAAAATCCGTATAGAAAATCAATCATTCCTTTGTAACGAAAAATAATGAGAATTCTTAATTTTTTTTCTATATCTCACTCGATTAAAAAATTCAAGATTTGAATTAACGTAGTTTCATTGACACCTACTAGATTGAATTGGCATCTCCTGAAGGTTTCATTCTAATTGAAAGTTGGTGAGATACTAAGAAAGCTACACCATTATAGAACTCCACCTTGTCGCCAGAAGGTCCTTAAGGTCGTTTTCCAATCAATACTACACCATTATAGAACTCCACCTTGTTGCCAGAAGGTCCTTAGGGTCGTTTTCCAATGAATACATTATTACCTGGATGCTGATTTTTCTACCCAGATTTGATATTTTTTTATTCAGTTTGTAGTTACTTCCTGCTTCTCTTTGAGAATTTATTACCTTTTCAACTAATCCTGGAGTCATCAAAACTAGCATCTAACCAAAAGTATAAGCAAATTGGTCAAGTGACATGTTCTAAGCTAACTTGGCATGAACTAACCATGATTAATCACACCCTATTAGTACAGCAAACTCCTTGAAACCTTCCCAGTTTCATACTTCTTTGTGAGTTTCTTTAGTTTCTTAGTACCCAAACAACCAATTCCAGTCTCCATCAAGACTCATTCTGCTCCTCTTGGCTTGGTCTTCTATTCACACTTGCTCCCCTTTTTTCCTTCAGATTTTCCTTTCCAAGCATTCCCTTTTCAGTTTCTTTGTTACTTACCAGTCATTTCATATAAACTTCTTCAACCTTTGATCAGGTCTTCCTAAATCATTCTTATGAAGTTGGTTCTTTCCTAGAAGTTTCCAGCACAGATTTGAATTAAAACTCTGTATGGAACTGAGGAAGTAGTGTACATACCATACCTCTATATTATCTCCCAGCCTTGTCCATATTCTGAGTTATCAGAGTATTGCTCATCAGACAGTAAAGAATAGTGCTAAAATGGGGAGAAACACTGAAGAAAAGATTGTTTCACAGGTAAGTAGTATATATAAATAACATTTGATCACATAGGATATCTAGATTCTGATCATGATCCTCGTAACAAATAGGGAAAGATGGAAGGTCAACGCAAGAAGTCCCTCTTTGCATCTATTTCCAAGCCCCCTGCCGAAAGTTGCAGACCCAGCAGTATGGTTGTGAAGGTAAGTCGGATCTGTGAGCAAAATCTCCAAGTAATTTTCTTTATATGGGCTTCTCAATTACGTGAAGCTAACTGGAATTTTGATTGTTGGGATGTTTATGGATTTAAAACAGAAAGCACATACTGTAATCCCTGCACACATTGTGGCAGAAGCTATATCAACATTCAGGGGTCTTGATTTGAGGTGGTCAGGTCCTATAACACCAACAGAGATGACTTATGTTGAACAATATGTCTTGGCAAAGTACCCCCAGTATGCTGGTCTTATTGGAGAAAAGATAGATCTATCTACACTTTGTATCAATGAAGATACGACAGAAACTGCAGGTGACGAAAGGCGAAAATCGCCCAGGAATGGTTTCAGAGAAGCCACCACACCCACTTTTGGAAGCAATTTACCTGACTTGGATAGAACTCAGTTAGAGCCATCAAGATTGCTTGACATTCTCACAGAGAAATCCTCATTTCCAGGCAGTTTCATTTCAATACCAGAAATCCAAGCTCGAAACAAAGTTTTGAAGCACTGTGGATTGCCTGATGATGAGTATCTTGTCCTCTTCACTCCAACCTACAAAGATGCAATGATGTTGGTGGGTGAAAGCTACCCTTTCTTCAGAGGAAACTTTTACATGAGTATCCTTGGGGAGGAACTGGATTACATTCGAGAATTTGCAAGTTACAAGGAATCAAAAGTGATATTGGCACCAGAGACATGGCTGGATTTGAGGATAAAGGGATCACAGCTTAGCCAGTACTTCAGGAGGAAATGTAAGCATAGTCCAAAGGGACTATTTTCCTATCCAGCTGATGTGAAAGGGACTCATTATTCCATGCATTGGGTGTCGGAAGCCCATCGGAATTCATGGCATGTTCTTCTAGATGCAACAGGGCTGGTTGTTGGAAAGGACAGGTTGAACCTAACACTTCATCGTCCTGATTTTGTCCTGTGCAGTCCTGACAATACTGAGGTTAATCCCTCAAACATCACATGCCTTCTCGTTAGGAAGAAATCCTTCGACTCTGCAATAGCTGCTTCTTAGGTTAACAAGGGACAAGAAGTACAGAACACGTCAATATTTCCAATGTGTACAGGACTTCAAGTTGTTAAAACAACATCGGTACATGTCTCTGCACCTTGAAGTTTAAACACTAATTTGGGATTGCTCAACTTAACACCGACTTATCTTTCCATCGAATGCTTTGTACCATTCAAAGGGGGGTTATGATCTTCTCTATCATTTTGATTCTCAGTTTAGTAACTTTCCTGCTATCTATTTAAATTCTACACAAGTTCTCTCTGAACCATAAGCAAATTATGTAGGAGTACCTTGAAAACTAGTCAGGACTTGGATTCCCTTTGCGATTGAGTACCTTATAGATACGATTGTTCTTTAGGAGGAGTTTCTAGCAGAATGGCTGTTCACAAAAATCTGGCATTCCAGAAAAAGAATCCAAGGAATATATCTAGTAGCTAGCTTCAGGTTTATTCATTCCAAAAAAAAACGAGAGAGTTCAACAACCAGCTGAAGATTGACCTTAAATCTAAAACAAGCTCTTTTGGGTAAAACTGAGCACAGGAAGGACAATGAAGTAATGGAAAAAATCTAGCCTGAAAGTGAGGTTTTCTGCTCTCTTGCTTCTATCTGTTTTTTCGTTTCAGGGAACAATGAGAACATTTTCAGTAAATTTCCATGTATGCTTTTGGGATCTAAAACTTCACTTCGAGATCTTCTGTGTAAGCTGTCAAAGCTATACCCAAACTTGGATGAACTGGAGTAACATTGGTTTCCATCTTTGGTCTCTTCCTCTAAGCAACGGTTACGCTAAGAACTCTGCAGAGTTAGTTTAACATCATGCTGTAAATTCCTTTTCCTCATGGGATGCAATGTTTCGATCATTTGTAAACAACAATCATAGAACACTTCACTCTCTATAAATGTGTAATCCGTAAAGTTATATTGAATGCAGAGGTTTCATGATACCAGATCATAGGTATCAAGTCAGAAACAAGCTAAGAAATCTTTGTAAAACAAATCTCAACTAAAATGAAGCATCTAACATGGTTTTGTAATTCATTAGGACAGGGAGAAACAGCAATGAACACCACTGTATGAATTGGCATTGCTTTAGATTATATGCCCAGTACTTCATACTAATGACCCATGCTTGATCATAGCCAGACCTTGCTAAGAAGTAGCAGGCATCCAATTCACAGTCACTCTCTTTCCATATCCATTCCTTACTACAAACTAAATACGAGCAAGCTAGCATCTTCATAGCATTCTACCTTCTTCTCAATAGAAATGGATCACTGGGCGAGTGTGATTAAGCCATGATGTCATTAAAGACCCACCACAGTTTCATCAAGTAATTAATCCATGCAACTTAAGTTCTGAAAACAACAAAAATGAAACCCTCCATGGTTTCATGCAAAGGTCTAATATAAGATATGAATATTATATAAGCAAATCTTAACAAGATCAAAACCAGCGAGGTGTACTAACAGAGGAAACATATAGTCGTTCTGCAGTGAAAAACTTGGAACAGTAACTAATTAAACAAAAAGTATAAACAGCCAAAACCTAATACAAGACTTCCTATATTAAATACATAAAGGATGTGCTGCTAAGAAGGATTAGTACTTCATTCTACCATCACCTTCAACTATGATATCCTTAAAACCCCCACCACTTGGGATCATTGGCAAGACATGTTCTTGATGAGGAACAATTACTTCCAATAAATAGGGTCCCGGAGTGTCCAACATTTTCTGAATAGATGCTTTAAGATCTTTCTTCTTTGTAACACGGGCTGCGGGTATGTTACAAGCCTCTGCAAATTTCAACATGTTAGGAAAAATCTCAGACTCTCTTGATGGGTCTCCCAAGTATGTGTGAGCCCGATTAGCCTTATAGAACCGATCCTCCCACTGTACCACCATACCCAAATGTTGATTATTTAGCAGCAATATTTTAACAGGGAGATTCTCCACTCTGATTGTTGCCAACTCCTGGACATTCATAATGAAACTTCCATCACCATCAATGTCCACAACAATTGCATCGGGATTTGCAACGGCAGCTCCAATAGCAGCAGGTAAGCCAAAACCCATGGCTCCAAGTCCCCCTGATGTCAACCACTGGCGTGGCCTCTTATACTTGTAAAATTGAGCAGCCCACATCTGATGCTGTCCAACCCCAGTACTTATGATTGCATTTCCATTCGTCAACTCATCAAGAACTTGAATGGCAGAGTGGGGACAAATTTCTTCTCCAAAGCTCTTGAAACTCAACGGGAACTTTACCTTTTGCTCAGCCAATTCTTCTGTCCAAACACTAAAATCCAAGTTCTGCTTAGCTTGTCTACTCTCCAAAATTCTATTCATCCCTTGTAATGCCAACTTCAGATCCGCACAGAGTGACACGTGAGGCTGCTTATTCTTCCCGATTTCAGCCGAGTCAATATCGATATGAACAATCTTAGCCCTACTAGCAAATGCCTCAAGCTTCCCGGTTACCCGGTCATCGAATCTAACACCAAAAGCAAGTAACAAATCACTCTTGTCCACAGCATAATTTGCATACACTGTACCATGCATTCCAAGCATTTGCAAAGACAATTCATCTCCAACTGGATATGCCCCAAGTCCCATCAAAGTACTCGCCACAGGAATCCCAGTCAACTCAACAAACCTCCTCAACTCTTCACTCGAGTTCAAACATCCACCTCCAACATACAACACCGGTTTCTTACTCTCAAAAATCAACCGAACAATCTGCTCCAAAAGAGTGGCATCCGGATCCTGTGGTAATCTAGAAGTATATCCCGCTAATCTAATCCTCGTATCCCATTCAGGAACAGACAATTGTTGCTGTATATCCTTAGGAACATCAATCAAAACCGGTCCAGGTCGTCCCGAGGATGCCAAAAAGAAGGCTTCACTAACAATCCTAGGAATATCATCAACATCAAGCACCAAAAAGTTATGCTTTGTTATGGAACGAGTTACCTCAACAATTGGGGTCTCCTGAAAAGCGTCGGTACCAATCATACGCCGCGGAACTTGTCCAGTGATAGCAACTATAGGCACGCTATCAAGGAGCGCATCAGCTAGTCCACTCACAAGATTCGTAGCTCCTGGACCGGAGGTTGCAATACAAACACCGACATTTCCAGTGGAACGAGCGTAGCCCTCGGCGGCAAAGACGCCACCTTGCTCGTGTCGAGGAAGAACGTTCCGAATTACATTAGAGCGAGTAAGTGCTTGGTGGATCTCCATAGAAGCGCCACCAGGATAAGCGAAAACATCTGTGACGCCTTGTCGCTCGAGGGCTTCCACGAGAACGTCAGCTCCTTTTCTGGGATCATCAGGACCGAACCTAGGAGCTGGAATTTGGGTGTCGGTGGTGGTGGTGGGAGCGGCGGAGCTCTTGGGAGGCAAAGAGTTGGAGATGTGAAGAGAACTGTAGGGAATTAATTTTTTATTAGTGACGCAGACGGGGAAGCGGGAAGTAAGGAGTGACCGTCTAGGGGAAAAGCGGATGGTGGTCTTAGCTGTAGTGATAGTGGCTGTGGAGGAGGCAGCCGCCATGAGACCGTAGCTAAGATTTGTGGTGGGAAGAGGAAGCGGAAGAGGAGTTAAAACTGTGATGTTCTGGAACACTTATATCTGTCTCTTCCTAGCTTCCAAGAATACAAATCATTATTATTTTCCGAATTCAGTAAAAATCTAAAGTTTACGTTCAATTTTTTGATTAATTTATTTTAATAGTTTTTTTTATTAATAACTTCCTACAAAATAAACTAAATTAATTAAATTTTAAATTATTCAATAAATAAGAATAAAGACATCGAAAAAGGCTCGACTTATATAATCTAACTCTATTTTAACTTGAGTTGATCAAGTCACGAGCCGGTAGCTCAACCGTCGTTTTGAAAGTTTTTTTTTTGAGTCTATTGATATTTCTAAATGAGAAGAATTTTTTAATAATTTTTTAAATTTTTTAATATTTTTTAATATTATTTAATTTTATAATAATATAATATCAGTTAAACCTGACTCTTATCTCATTGGTTTAATTTATGATCTAATTTTTAAAATATTGATAGTTTTTAAAAAATCATTACTAACTATTTCTAATTTTAATTTTATAATATTTTTCCTTTTATAATACTTTTCTTCCTAAACATAAATCCTAAATCCTAAAATAATAACGTGTAGTGTCACGTTACGAAGAGTATTGTAAAATCAAGTTAAAAATAATTGTTATTTTTTAAAAATAATAATATTTGCTTTATTTTGTAACTTTTTATTATTAGTGTTTATTAATGATATCTTAATTTTTAAATGCTAATATAATTTTTTTAAGTATATAACCCTTAAAAATTCTCAAAAGTATGGAATCATATTTGTTACCCATTTAAGTAAAAATCTTGATAAGGAAAGTTAAGTGATGCAAAGTCTTAGCCCAAGTGGATGGATATCCATTTAGTTCAAGAGTCACTTTTTTCACCAAACTTGTGATGCCTGTTATTAGATAGTAAAAGAACATAAAAAGAATCTTTCCTTTTTTTTTTTAAACCTAAAGGGTGTAGTTGAGTAGACAAGAGTCGTTTATTTTTAACCAGTCAAGAATTTGATCCTTAGCTTTAGATATGGAGCAGCCTTAAATTTTTGGGCCAGCTATTTCATTATATAAGGTGTCTACAAATCAATAAGAGGATTAGTTACTGAATCTGCCAGTAGATACCCTGGTCTAAAACCAAAAAAAGATCTTTCCCTTTTTTTTAATAACGGAGCAATTGCTAAGATTCTTAAACTAATTAATAAATTATTTAATTATTTGTTTTAAAGATTTAATATTTAAATAAGAATAAATATTTAAAAATATGAACAAAAGTTCAACCGTTAAGATAAGAAGTTAAACTTTTAAAAGATTGAACTAATATTAGACCGTCATAAAATCTGTTAAAAACTAAACAAAATTAAAGAATTTGAAATAAGATTAAAGAAGATTGCCTTAATTTAAATAAAAATTAATTAATTAATTTAAGTTTATAAAAATCGGTTACTTTATAAAAAATCAACCTATATTAATTTTTAATAATAAGAGTTATTAAAGTAAATTTAACCGCAAGGTTAAAAAATGAATAAAAAATTGACCTGTTTAAAGTTCCTATGGTTGTTCGGTTGAAACTATTTCGGTTTTTCAATCATAGATAATATAGTTAATTATACTAGACTTTATATTTTAACTTTAATTTTAATTTTTAATTATTATATTGAATAACATTTAAATTCACTAAATAATATAATGTTTAAAAAACTGAATCAAAAGTTAAATCGGTAAAATAAAAGGCTTAGGATTTAAAAAGCTTATACCATTAAAAAATTAACTAAAAATTTTGAAATATAATTTAAAGAGATTTCTTCGTTTATCTAATAATTTAAAGTTTATTAAAATTTTTTTAATCAAAATTAATTAATTAATTTTAATTTTCAATAATTTATTAATTTAAAAAATTAATAGATTAATTAATTAATTTTTAATAATAAAAATTATTCATATCGGTGAACTCGTTTTTTAGGAAATAATATTTTAAATATATTAACCTAAAAAAAACGATGTTATGTTTATCTTTGGTCAAAATGTGAAAGGCGTGTACATACTTTAATCGTCCACGTCACCCAAAAGCCTAAGTACTGTCACTTCGTAATTCCGTGAGCCAGTTGGACTCTTCTTGACGTGGTTGACTCGCGCTCACCCGTGTCATCGGATTCCCTAATTATTACTATCACTTATCTCCTAAAGCGTCTAAGTGGAAATCGAAGATGTGCAGGCGACAAGATTAGTAGACTGGAGACGAAGCAGCGGTGGACGGAGCAGTGACGGCTGGCCAGCGACGAATGGAGTAGAGAAGCGATTCGGCAAAGAAACAAAGCAGAGCAAGGAGACTCGACGGAGAAACAACAGCAACAAAGAAACAAGAAGTTTGTGGTTGACAGATAGGCTGTGATTAGTCCTGTGGACTGTGGTTGTATTGCTGGGCGGTGAGTGAAGAAGACAATACGTGATAGATTGGGGTTTTCTTTTCTTTTCTTTTTTAATTTTAGTCCATCAAGTTTTTAAAATTTACAAAAGTATATTACCGGTATATTCAATACGATACGATAGAATTTTATATTATTTTTCTACTGGTACAGTAACTTTCGACAAACTAAGTACGACAATTGGGTTAACATGAAAAATGACCTAAATGGTGTAAACTCTTTATTTAAAGTTCTTCTTTACAGGAGATCTTGAGTTTGAGTCGTCTGAAAAGAAAACGAAATGAGAAATTTTTTCTGTTGATGATTTTCTAGTTTCCTGAGCAAAGCTTCTTGATCGAATTAATTACGGATGCCTCACTTCTAGTGGTACTGTGAGAGTTGAAGCTACTAGAGAACTTGAGGATTATTGAAAACCTGATACTTAGCAGGACTAGTGATCAATTAGCAGTTGATCAATTATGTATGTGACGACTCTTTGTGCGCAAAAGTGTATAGGCTACGTAAGAACCTGAGAGATCTTGAGATTCCAGATTTACCTCCTCTAAAATTCTTGGAGTGGGGTCTTAGGAACTTAGGATTAGTCCGGTTAAACTGAGATACTTAATGTAATCACAATACAATATGATAGAATTTTAGATTATTTTCCTACTAGTACAATAACTTTCTACCGGAAAATTATGTTAGGTCTTGCCTCTCATTCTCTCTCTAAGAGTGCAAGTGTTGGTCTTGCCGTGAATGTACATGGTGAGTTTTGTTTACCGTTTCTACGCTGATTTTTCTTATCTCTCTTGTCGGTTTCATGGAGTCAGAATTGCAAAAGCTCTTTATTCGAGAGAAAGAAGACGCTGAATTCGTTATTTCCTCGGAGGATATTCAGAGGGAGGAAATAAATTTTGAGTTGTGCTTGCTGGGTAAGCTGATTGGGGAAAGAATGGTTAACGCAGAGGCGTTCGAACGAACGATGTTGAGCTTGTGGAGACCCATGCGAGGAGCATATATTAAACCGATGGGTGAAACCAATCTTTATATCATTCAGTTTTATCACCAGGTCGATTTGAAGAAGATGCTAGCAGGTGGTCCGTGGTCTTTTAACAAGTGTATCTTGCTGGTTCATCACAGGAAGGAAGGGGAGAACCCAGTGAATATTGATTTCACTCACACAGATGTCTGGGCACAATTTAATGGTCTCCCATTGGGTTTTGCTTCTGAGGCCTTAGCACGAAACATAAGAAATCTGATGGGCACTTATCTGGAATATGACTATGCTAATCGCCGAAGTTCATGGAATAGCTACATGCGTGTCAGGGTTCGTTTAAACGTGGAAGAGCCATTGATGAGGAAGAAGACTATAAGAAAACAGGGAGCTAATCTGATGGAGATAACGTTTAGTTATGAACGGCTTCCGCTAGTTTGCTACCTATGTGGTTTAATCGGGCATAGCGAAACTAACTGTCTAAAATTGCTTGAAAGGCCGGAGGAGGAGCATTGTCGGGAATGGCCGGAGGAAATTCAGGCAGAAGTGAGAGTCCGTAATGCACAAAAATCGGTGCAATGGAAGTGAGATCCGGGGACTGATTTTGGCGTTGATTTTGCAACAAATCCGGCTCCCAAATCATTTCCTTCTGCAGCTCAGAATCCCCACAGAATAGGAAACAGATTTTCATTCTATCCTAAAAAGATATCATTGAAATCCCCTGCCACTCCTAGATTAGACGTGGGCCACATTCCTCCTGATTTTAGCGGAGACTAACCTGAACTGTCGGGATTTAATACTTTTCCATTAGAGAAAGAAGCGTTGATCACGACTATTGAGAAGTGCAAAAAACGACCCCGTCAAGGAAGCACAAGCATTATCGTTGTAGAAGAGATTATTACAGATGATCAGATTCAGTCCAACCCACCAAACCCATTACTAGCGGCCGGTCTTGCTCAGCAGACCCGCCGAGAGCCATGAGTTATATTGCTTGGAACTATCGTGGAGTAGGCAACCACCAGACAGTTCGTGCTTTGAAGGACTTAGTTAGGATCAATAAGCCTTGCATTTTATTTTTAAGTGAAACTCACTGTCTATCTTTCAAGCGATATTTCCTTCACTTTTCCTTCCAATGGATGCGTAGGATTGCCAATAAGGCGGCTCATTCACTAGCTAGGGTGGTCTTATTATATGCAAACCCACAATACTGGAATGCTCGTCCCTCTTGTTTAGATTCTATTTTAAATTCCGATAATTCTGTGGCTCTTGTCGTTGATAGAGAAAGGCTAGTAGGTTCTGGGTGTACGGGATAAGCCTGTTGGCTTGGGTTAGTTTCGATGCCTTTCTAATCAATGTTTTGCTTTGCGTTAGTAACGTTTACTTTCAAAAAAAAAAAAGAAACTTTCGACTGACTAAGTACAGCAATTGGGTCTGAATTAAGCGAACAAGTTAAGTTAAAAAATAAAGACAACTAAGCATCTACGTGGATTAATACACCCAATTCATAACTAACTGATACCCATTACTAATAACTATAGTTAAGTTAAAAAATAAAGACAACTAAGCATCTACGTGGATTAAAACACCCAATTCATAACTAACTGATACTCATTACTAATAACTATATCCTATACTTACACTCATTTTTGGTACTCAGTAATAAAAAGATGGAATAAAAATACAATTTTTATTCTCTAACTTTTATGTATTTAATTAAGGAGAACGAGCGTGAGATTTTAACTGATGTTGTTGTTATTGTTATTTTACGGATGTTAGAATAAGTTGGGATGAAATATCATAGATAATATTATCAAAATGTTATATTGATTTTTATCATAATATTATCATCAAAATTACATGATCTATATATTTAATATATTTAACAATTATTTTTATTTTATTTTATTAACACCTTTATTCTTATCATAGAAATAATTTATAATTATTTAAAAATTAATAATTTTATAAATTATTGAAAATAATTTTAATTAATTATTTATAAATATAAAATATTTTAATTAATTATTTACAAAATAAATCATATATGACTAAAAAATTTCTCATTATCATTCCTAATATTTGATATCAAATACTACCATAACTATTTACTTTGTTTAATCTCATTGTTAATGATTACATATCAAACATACATAATCATCAATTCTAGTACTATTTTGATTCATGCATTTAATTCCTATTTCTATTTTTCATTTTTTATTATTGATTACAAAACGAAACCTATTAGTTTTTTTTTTGAAATGTAAGTAATAAATTTATTTAAAAGGTGAAAATTACAGCATGTGTGAAGTTAATCTCCTAAGAATGGAGCTCAATCTAATGAAGAAAGTACACAATTGGATATATCCAACATCATATTCTAGATGTTCAATTACATTTTCATAGTATTGGATAAGAGTAGATGATTAGTATTGATTATGATAGTCATCCTTAGTTTGAGCCATAAATGATTCCAACTAATTCTTTGAACTCCTTAGCCTTACTAAATATTTTGGTATTTTTCATCATCCAAATATAATGCACAAACATAACAAAACCACTTTTGAAGAACCTTTAATCTTCTCTATTAGCCCATATCAGTTTGCTAACCCAAGTCAATGTATTTATCCAGCTAAGATCTCTATCTTGCAATTCAAAGATGTTGAGAAAATCACTCCATATTTCTTTGGTTTGGGGACATTTGAAGAATATATGATATAAGGTTTCCAACTTCTCTAAAGCATAGAGGGCAATTTGTACGTGGAAGTTGGAACTTAATTATGCCTCTAATTCTCAATTTTTATAGAGCAACTAACCATAAGATGAAAGAGTGAGCTGGAGCAATACCTGATCCCCATATCAATCTATAAAGTGGAAACTTGACCATAGGTCCTAGCAACAATTCTTTGCATGATTGAACTGTAAATTTGTGAGACTTATGGAGGTCCCATTTGATCTCATCTTCTTGTGATTGACTTGGAAGGTATGAAGGCCATTGGTCAACAATAGAACTGACTCCTCTACACATATGGAATGGCCCAAGCCAACTATTATCCCGAATCAGAGCTTGGACTTTAATATCTCCTGGGATAGATCCTTTTAAAGCTGTAAAGAGGTTAGTGCTACATAAAAGCCCTAAGGCATGCCAATTATCAAATTAGAAATTTGTGTTCTTCCCATTTCCAACACGATGCTTAATATAAGGATGCGTGAAGGATCTCATATGTAAGATTTGTTGAAAAGTGTAAGATTGCAAAGAAGTTTGAGAGATAGACCATATGCTTTTCTGATTGATGTGAAACATGTAAACTTATCTTACCCATAGGCTTTCTTTGTCCAAGCATATCCTCCAAAGTCTTTTTGCCAACAAAATTCTACTCATTCTACT
>JAOTAX010000007.1:25826763-25852021 GCA_025629825.1 Erythroxylum guanchezii
TAACGACTATTGCTTGTTATCTTGTCATAGTTAATTTATGTAGTTATTAGGTTGTTATTTTCAAACTTCTGTCGACAATAATATGAGATTGAAGTATTTGACTATGATGAACTATGTGTATAATATGATGGGCTTATCTCTTTTCTTGAGAATTAATGTAGCTATTTAGTTGAATATGTGTGATTGGGTTACGGATCTATTGTCTTATTTATTACTGTGATTTCTGAGCTGAATGGATATAATAGAATGACCAAACTTTACATCATTTTAGTATTAAATGAAGATTCGAGAGATGAAGTTTAATACGGATCGAAAAACTATGGATACTTAGGTTAAGAACTAGAAATATATTAACTTAAGTAGTAATTTGTAGTGTTAATTCGGATAATAACTTGTTGAATACAAAAATTAGACTAGTTCATTATTTGAATCGATTTAGAACCTAATTATTAATTCTAGTAAGATAACAACCCAATCATTTTTTCCTAATCATGCATAGGAGATTAAATTAGTGAAATTAATTATCAAGAGTTTTTCCGCTTTGATTGATCTATTTGTCTTTGCTCTCCCAATTGATTCCGTCTACTTTTTAATTTAATTTCTTAATTTTCCTTAAAAGCTTTCACTCAACAATCATCGTAGAATGTTTAGAAATGCATTTTTTTAATTTTTATTTTTAATTCAAACTTAATTTAAGTTGACTAATTTCACCTCCGTAAAAGACAACCTTGAAACTACAACTATCTCGTATACTTGTGAGTATGATAGCCTAGGTTCGTCTTTTTCGGCATAATAGTTTCCAAAAACAAAAATAAACCCGGTTCAAACTGGGCAGGTAAAGCGAAAAGATGAAGTGAAGGCTTCAATAAAGGTTAAGATGTTAGGGCAGAGGTAGATGACATGTATAGGTTTAGATTTGCCCTGTGGGCTTCCATGAGCTGACGTTATGATTCATCATTTGTTTGATCAAATAAGGGCTTAGATTTGATAAAGATTTTTCAGATCCAATTATTTTCCGAACAAATAAATTTGAATAATTTCAATCTTTTCTCTTTTTCGAACTTTAGATTAAGTCATTTTTTTTGTAACGAATTTAGATTCTTAAAGTAAAAAAATTTCAGATTATATTTTATTACTAATAAAATTAAAAGATAAATTATTTTTTATAAATTATTAAGATAAAAATTATTTTAATCTCTTATATAATATTTATTAATAAATTATCTATATTATTATTATATTTTATTAAAATAAATAATTTAATAACTAAAATTTTATTTATAAATTAATATTTATTTTAATAAGTATTTTTAATACCCGAAGAAATTTTATTCAAAATGTATATATTTTAAGGATATTTTATATTTAAATTATATTTATTAAGTAATCATTCCATTATTTTAAATTAAACTATTAAAATCAAAATATTGATAATTTTTGTTGATAATTAATATTAAATAATTGTATATTATATATTAACTATATGATATATTAAATTATAAAGAACGAAAAAATAAAAAACGAGTTCCTGTTCTAAAGCCTGCGTCTTTCTATTTCTATTAAGATCCATCTATCCAATTTTTCTCTGTCCTATTTATTGGATGGATGGATCTCAACGGGAATAAAATAACACAAGCTTTTGGAAACAAGTGATCTGTCTGAAACAAAGACAACCCATCAATTGATAATTCTAAATCCAATTTAAAATAACTATTAAATTGAATAGTTGCAACAAACCTTAACACAAAAATAAAACAATAACAAGTAATAAAGGAGTTCAAATGAAAAAGAAAACCTAAAAGATCTAAAGTCCATGAGTATGAGTTTCATCTAAGCTCCTCCAAGTTATACGTTGTGTCTATATGCCTGCAAATTATACATATTTATCATTGGCAAACCAAACCATACCATCAGAACAACTAAGACAAAGTTGCTTTAGTTGTTAAACGAAACCATCAGAACACATACTGGAACTTAAGATCATCACACATTCGACTCTTAAAAGATGCCACAGGACAACTAAGACGATGTTTTAGCAGACAAAAGACTGATTCTTGATTCATAAGGAACAGTTGCAACTCAAATTACTTTGACAGAATCATATAATATCTCATTGAATTGGCAAAAGTAATAGGATATCTAACAATGCAACTGATCAATCATCACAGAGATCACGGGCAAGCAAAGTTCAACGTAGGTCTACAACAAATTAAATTGATATGAACAAACAAAAGGAAGGTATAGATGAGATACCAAACTAAGTAGAACTAAGGATGATGTTGTTGACCGGAATGAAGACGGCCTTAACGACGTACCCTACGAGTCCCATCACCACAAAACCGAGGGCAGTACGGCAAGCCACTTTGTTGAATTCTATACATAACGAACAAACCAAAAAACCAAACCCTAATTACACGAACTGAAACCAGAAATTTAATAGAAAGAAAAGAAGAAGAAGAAGAAGAAAGATGACGAAAGAAAAACCTTGGCGATCAGGCTTCTGGCAACGCTTGAGAAAGCGGACGCCGTCCCTAGCGAAGTCTCTGAGAGGGTCGAAGGCGGAGTCTATGGCGTCCATTGTCAATGCTAACTGATCTGTGTTTTGGGAACAACAGAAACGTTAAAGCGCAGAACTTGTTTTTGTTTGGTGGTGTGGCATGAGGCAGTTCAGTTTACGTAAGACTTTGTATGAGGTTGTTCAGTTTACGTAGGACTTTGTATGACGCAGTTTAGTGCACGTAGGACTTGTTTAATCCGTTTAATTTAATCGGTGAGAGATCTGAAAAAGTTCAATAATACACAACTATGACTCTCGTAGAGAAAAAGCTGATATTGGGGACCAAGTGACTGCTATTCCGCTTATATATATGTGCAAAGAAGGTATGAAACTGCACATTCCATATAATTAGGTAAGTCATAGCAGCGACTGGAAAGTTAATAGTTGTCGCAATATCATGAGTTAAAGGGTTTAAACAAGGTAGCTGGTTAATCCATTACAATTAAATACAACCTCCTTGACAATAGAAGTTGATAAACACAAGCTTGCAAAACTCCAATCCAATCTAATGTAGTATTCTGCGGTTGTTTGCCGTTTGCTGCACCACCGAACACCACCGCCACATTCAGATTCCGGTCCCGTCAACTGCAAAACAGAAAGGAGATTGCAAGTTGGATCTCATAAAAGATGAAGAAAATAGGAAAAGGCAGACCCAAGTGGTACGATTCGAACAAATTGTACAGCATAAATGAATAGAACAGAGATTTAACTTTCTCACACTTACTAGCACAACAGTTAGTGCAAACCGATTATATCAAGATAAGCAAAATCCGAGTTCCTTAAAATTCCACCTTAGTTACAAAAGCAAGTAGTTCTAAGTTGAAATGCCGAAGATAATTACAACTGCAATATATTTTAACACATTAGGTCGAATATGGATCGTAGAATTTAGCATTAGAAGCTCAAGTACTGAGAAAAACTAGACCAATTTCCTTCTCTAGGGTGGCTAAGGGAGGTAGACCTAAAAATTTGAATGCAAGAGTCAAAGATCAGAGTGGATTTTCTATCTTAGGTCAGACAAATCAATGTGTGTGGTTCAAATATATAAAGTACTAATGCAAACAGATCGAAGACCATGTATGTTGAATAACAGTTTGGGTCACGGATAGGATTTATAATTGCTAAAAATTCTAGCTAGAAGCAGTAACCAGGATGTCATTCTAGTAATCGGGCAAACAAAAATAACATGAATCATACATGGAGAATTTTTATCGTACTGACAATAAAATAACTCAGTATTTTATTCTTAAATGTTGTCTATCCTTGATTCTATTTTGGCACCTATCAATTATACATAGAGACTTGCGAACTCAACCAACATCTCTCAAAGAGAAAGAGAAAGAACCATACGAGTAGCATCTGGGGCAGACATTAAGTTGCACAGTTGTTCAAGCAAAAAGTGCACTTAGGATCCAAAATCAGATTCAACAGTATTACTAGAAGTCTGTTCATATATGTACTAGAAAGGAGAACAAGAACCATGCTGTGATTCTCTCATCCAAACAGTCTCTAGTGCTCATGAAGCTAAAACAATTTATGTCAGATTGAAGAAAGACAATTCATAGGCCTGCTATTTATCTATCCACAACACTGGTCGAATGTTTTTTACACTACATATAAATGGGGAAAAAAAGGGCTAGCTGTTGCATAAGTTTTACAAATATTCTTTATCATTATCAACAACACAAAAGTACAAACTAAAAGGTAACTCTTCCCAACTCTTTGTTACATGTTTTGTTAAACTGTGTTAGCTTCTGTTTCAATTCCACTCAACTTTCTCAAGTAATTCCTACTACTAATAGGAGTAGGAAGCAAATTTGAAGAAAACAAAAATGTCAAGACAGCAAAAGCTGCTCCCTCACTGGTGCTAATTCACTTTTGCATGTTAACCCAAAAGATATCCCCAACAAATGGCAACTGGAACACAGACTTTTAAGAATTATAACTATTTTGAAAGTACTCTCAGCATATATAAACCTTTCAAGTATATCATTCATGATAACTACTTAACAGTACAAACATGTTTCAGAAGGTAAAAAATAAGTAAAGAAATAATAAATTGTGATTTTTGTAGAGCAGTTACCGTTGCTATCTAATTCTGAACACTATAACAACAAAGAATGGTTAGTGGAAATATAAAATCAAAGGTTTGAACATAGAAAAGTAAATATTTTACATTATTAAGGCAATTTTTTAACATAATGAATTTTCAACTGATTATGATTGATTTGTTCCTTTTTCCGCCAGTAAAAGTGAGAGGATTCTATCAACATAGAAAAATTGTACGTGCAAAAGATGGACATACAAGCAGTTGGCTCTACTTGGTTGGTACCTCCACATCATGACTTCTTCATTAAAGGAAGATCAGGTCATGATTTTTGTAAATTTTGGCATATGGATGACAATGACATATGAACCTCAATATAAGCTATATGATGATTTTAATAGTTGAAACACTTAAAGCATCCATTATTTACCTATAATGACATGCTAATGTTCTCCAAGACATTAACAACTCTCCTTAATCATTTTCCTTGGTTTTTTGACAGATTTCAGTATTTCACAATATCAATTGCCAATTAACAACCAAAGACTAATAATAAAACATGTTTGGAAAAGTTTCTATCCTAGTAGCGACAACATGTGCCTTGCTGATGTTCTCCAAGACGATAACAATTATCCTTAATCATTGTCCTTGATTTTTTGACAGATTTCAGTATTTCACAGTATCAATTTCCAATTAACAACCGAAGACTTAACATGTTTTGATAAGTTGCCATCCTAGTAGAGACAAAAAGTACATTGTCCTAGCATAATTAATGACTTCTAACTACTTTAACCTAGAAACGAAAAACAGAAAGCCCTAGATGAGACGGTTAAAGAGCCTAAGTGTAGCTCCAAAAACAAGCTTTTGAGCTAAGACAAAGCATATGCGCACGGGGACAAGCCCAACATAAAAGGCAGGTATGTTAAGCTCCCTTATCTGCAGCCTAATCAAAAGACTTCTTTCAAAGTTCAGCACTGACGACCCCAAATTTGGCCGCTTCGAACTAAAAACCTGTCTTTGCATCAGCAAAATGCAAGAACAAACAATAGAATTGATGCAAGAAAACATCAGGCAACACATGTCAGCCGTAGACTGCAATGCCTTTCTTTCAATAAATGTCCCCATAACCACAACTATTATGCAGTCACAATAAATCCCAAGACAATCTATCCTTAACAACGACCTCTTCCTGTCATCATATCACCTTTGAGCTTCTTCTTAAGTGATAAATCCTCTGCTCCATCCTCATTCTCTGTTCCTTTCTCAGGTATCAAACAAGTCATGCTCCTTACAGACATCAAACTAACAGGACCCCACATCAAACAAGCTACAGCCTTGAGCCTTCAATGAAACACTGATCTCACTATTGAATGGCGTATAACACACTAAACCTAGCAAGTATCCAACAGTCATATACTACCAAAACCTGAAATGGACAACCTTGAATAGGAACTTAAAACATCTAACCCCTAGTCGTAACAATTTAGTGAAGAACCTGGATGTAACAAACAGCAAAACCATTGTAGACATGCAAGCACATTAATCATAGTTCAAGTAAAACCACGAATTTGAACAATAAAAACAGCAACAACATGCAAACATACCCTTGCCCATCGAGATTCCCCTGCCCACTGCTCCCACTCCCAAACGACCCATCCTCCGCCGCAGCAGTCTGCCACACCGACTGCCACGCCTGCGACGGGGGCTGCACATAAACCCCAGTATGATCCACCGCCGGGCGCCCAATCATCATTCCTCCAGGACCAGCCCCGGCAGGCTGCCCCATGGGCGGATAATAATACGGCACACCGCTCGCGGTGGGTCCGACCATTCCTCCAAGCGCAGCCTCCTCCTTGATCTCATCTCTCGGGACGATATCGACGAGAAAATCGAAGATATCGGTTCGGGTGATCGCGGCAGCGATATCGTTCTTCTGGAGGGTTCTGCGCTTGTTCTCTTCGGCGTGAAGCCAAGAGCGGATAGTGAGCTCCAAGATGAAGAGCTCGCAGGCCTTAGCGAACAGAATGGGTGCTTCGGCGGAGATCATGCGAACGTCTTCATCGGCTTTCATGATCTTCTTGATGCGAGCCAGAGGCAGCTGGTGGTTCTTGAAATCGTTCACTTGCTCGATCTCTTGGCGCTGGTAGGACCAGAACATCTGGAGCTGCTGCTGTTGTTGTTGCAGCAGGTGGTGGTACGGCGCCGCCGCACCTGGCGGAGGGGTGTGGTGGACCGGCGGCGGCGTAGCCGGTGGGTATGTGGAGGATTGAGCTTGCTGATGCTGCCCGTCCATTAGATTTCGGGTTTGGTTCCTTTTTGTTGATTGTCTTTTTATATTTAATCTCTACCGAGTGATGAAGAGATAAGGTGAAAGAGCGGAGGAGGAGTTAGTGATGAGGACATGCGTTTCGGGCCGTCCGATCTGCTGACTTTGGTGATTCATGATTCTTTGAGTACTCTCTCTTTTTTCTTTTTCTTCTCTTTTTTGTCCTTAAATTAATGGCATTTATTACTTTCCTCACCCTTGTAATTAAACATACCTGAAATTATAATTTAAATTGGGAAATATAATTTAAAGGGTAATTGTAAAAAATTCAATTTCATAATATTAGTCCGGACTTTAAAAAAAGACGTTAAAATATTCTAATTTTTAATTTTTAATAAAAATAAGTTGACATTAAATTTTTCGTTAACCTAAATGATACGATGAGTTACATCAAGTTAATATTTTTATCATGTAGTTATTAGATATTGTATTTATGTTGCATATAAATTTTATTATTTAATACAATAATATCAAAATTCCTAAAAAATTATACACCCTTTCATGTGTTTTATTTCGTAATTATTTTAAAGTGTTTAATATTTTTAATTTATTAAACAATCAAATTTATATGTTATATAAATATAATACTTGACAGACATATAATAAAAATATTAATTTAACATGGTTCGTTATGTTATTCATAGTAACAAAAAATTTTAACGTCAAATTATTTTTATTAAAAAATAAAAATTGGAATATTTTAACGTTACTTTTTAAAATTTTATTTTAGTGCGTATTACAGGATTTCACCGGACTTTGCATATAATTGAAACTTTCATTGATTATTGTTATTGTTGTTATCTTTTGAGTAAAAATTACGAAATATGATAATTAATAAAAATATATTTTATAAATTAATAATTTAAAATTAAACAATAAATTCAGAATGATCTCAATATCTAGCATATTCTGTAGTTCTGGTAAATCGCAGGCAAAGGTGATGTCAAGTTGCAATTTGAAGTTTGTGATTGGTTGATTTGGTGAATGCGGTACAAATGCAATGGCAGCCATTAAAAGTGAAGGAATATGACCATATGATGGTGATATGACATTTGATGAGAATAGAATAGAATCAACTAGAAAGAGATAAAGCAAGAGAACTGTTTAAGCGACGTCGTGGGTTTGAATTGTTCTCATGTATGCAGTTATTTAAAATTTAGGATCAAAATTTTGTCTTTTGCAAGGAATCTATCCGATTAGAGCAGAGATTAATTTTGATGTGGATAAATTAAAGGTGTCTTTTTATAATTGAAACCCTCCTAAAAAATCTTGTGGGCAACAAAAAAAAAGAGCGAGGGAAGCAGAAACTTTGAAAAAGCTTTTATAAACTTATGATGTCGATGGTCTCGTATTTATGTGGACTTCATATAAATATGATGATAAGATTTAATAGAATAAAATAATAACTTGATAACTTTTGATCCTGCTTATGTCCACTTTCTTTTAAAAAGCACATGATTAGATTGATTGGTACTCTCCAACCTCATAAATTCAAAAGAAAGTCAATATATGCTCTTCAAGTAGAGATTGTGACTTTCTTCCCCCCCAAAAAAAAAGGTAGAGATAGTGATAGTTGGAATCAAACCTGAAATGATAAGCAAATATCTTTTCAATTCTAATTTGACTCCAAGTTTATTTTTAAAAAATATAAATAAAAAAAAGTTTAATCAGTTTAGATTATAAGAATTTTTTAGTGTATCAAATTTTAAATAAAATGGGCATTTTATTTTATATTTTTTTGACAAGTTTTTTAAAAACGTTTTTTTTATTCGAACTAACTTTGGTTGACCATCTTGAAATTGAAATCGAAATCAACTCGAATCTCAATTGACTTAACTTTTTTTTATTACATTAGGTATTTCAGTTTAGTTGGACTAATTCTAAACTCCTAAGATCCGATCTCAAGAGCCTTAGAGGAGATAAATCTGGAACTCCAAGATCTCTCAAGTTCTTACGTAGCTTGTAAACTTTTGCACACAAAGAGTCGTCACATACTTGATTGGTTAATTACTGATTGATCATTGGCCCTGCTCAGCATCAAGTTCCCAACAATCCTCGGATTCCCTAATAGCTTCAACTTCCACACTACTATTGAAAACGAGACGTTCGTAATTAATCCGATCAAGGAGCTTTGGCCAGAGAACTAGAGGGTCATCAAATGGGAAAATTTCTCATTTTCCCTCCTTATGCATATAAATAAAATTGTAAAAGTTATGTTATTTCATAAGATTGCAAGAAATGATCAGGGCCTGAATACTGTAACTTGAATATGAACATCGGTTTGATTAAACTTGATTTGAGCTATTGAATTCGAATTGGATCATAAAGCCCAGGTTTTTGTTGGGCTCAAACTATAACTTTCAAAGTCTGATCATTTAGGAAGACTATCATGGCCTTTAAAGATTAATTGATCAAAGCGACATAATTTTGTTACAATTGATAATAATTGAGATGTCACAGCATAGAAACGTGAAGTCTGAAAGAATGGTTTATTAGTCATCACATCTATTTACAGCAGGGCTTGGAAATATAGATGATGACCTGCCAATCAATAGTCAATTGGGATTCTGTCAAACCCTAAAGCTTCTTTAATGGAGTGATGATTCCTCAACCGGGAGACCATGTATCATGGAAAAGGTGATATAATTATCACGGTTAACATCAAACCGAAAGCAAGTTGTAAACGATGCCTGAAATAAGGAGGAAGAACAGACTAATGAGTGCACAAGGGAGAAAAAAGAGTTAAGATTCTGTGATTTCTGCATATGAAGAATCAAAGTTGTAAAGAATGCATATGTTGTAACCAATTCCTGTGGAGATCCTGAGATATGAAATTTCTCATTTCATAAATTCAGTCAGTCCTTTGAAGGCCTTACAATGACTATTGAAACATTAATAGAGCTCAGCCAAAATGTCAGGCTATAGGATCTGTGCCACAGAATGAAAATTCACCCATCCATACCACCTTAAGTTGCAACTCCCTGGGCTCTACTTCAGATGAAACTGTGAAGCCAGCCGTGTATGCAAAGGAAAAAGAAACAAAATCTGTTTTTGCATGATGGTTCATCACTAGTCTTCGTATCAACAGGAGTTTTCAAAGACTAATTGTGTTCCTATGATGACTTAAATGTCTAAACTCTTTTTTCTCCAACTTCTCGACCGTGTGCTGTGAACTACTCCCTACACTCATAAACCAAACCTAACAGAGAAGCCTGTAGCTTTCTCTACTTTCTATACCTCCTCCGTTTATACACAATAATCTTATCTTTATTGGTGTCATTCATCTCAAGCTTTGTAACTTCATCATCTCTGGCAGAAAGTTGAACATGGTTTCCTTCCAACGTGTTTCCACCTTTAACCAATTCTTCATCTGTTGCAGAAAGCTGAACACGATTTCCTTCCAATTTGTTTCCACTTTTAACCAATTCTTCATCTCTTGCAGAAAGTTGAACACGGTTTCCTTCCATTATGTTTCCACCTTTAACCAATTCTTCATCCTTGACCCTTTTGCAATCCGCATCGTGAGCTTCTTCCTCAACTTTGTCAATAATCTCCACCATTTCCTTCACCTGAACTTCAGTAAGTACCTGAAGAAGTTCCAGGGGTGTAGATGCCGGATCAAGCTCCCAGCAACCTTTTGGAGCTTTTTGACCCTCGTGACCTGTGAGCATGTATGAAGGGACCATGTGAGAAAACCGAAACATCTCTTCTTTTGGAATCGTTCTGATTCTAGTAGGGTCGAAATGCTGGCGGAACACTGTCTTTAAACCAACAACTTTAATGAGTGGAACGACGGTTACTCCTCTTTCCTCATTATAGTCTACGAGCACTTCTACCATATCGTATTTGTGTATGATTTCATCTGGAGTAAGCTCATTCCAATTAGGAGACCAATTCCTATAAAGAGCCCAAACATCTCCCTTCCTAGGAAAGATTTTGATCGTCCCTCTAAGACCCTTTGTCCACTTAACCTTGTGTGAGAAAGAATTAAGAGACTTATTGACTTCACGTTTGCCTATCCAGAAGTCCCCAATTGTCTTGTAAAAGCCAGAACCAATCCAGTTTATTGGGGCCAATTCATGGTTACTTTTGGAATTAAGCCAACTGATCTGCACTTTAAATGGTTTTAATGACATCACCTGATGAATCATAGCATAATAGCGAGGCATCCCATCATCATCATCATAAGCAGCCCAAACCTGGTTTTTGTCAAATGACATTTCTGAGCGATCACGGTCAAAATCATGAAAGTCCGGATCTGAAACAATCATTGATAATGGATTGACATCCTTTCCATCAAGAGCATTATTATCACTGGCAGAGACAGCCATACTGACGTCAGCTTTGGTCTTGATATCTACAAACTCCTGGTTTTTGCTTGCATCAGCTATCGTGCCATCTGGAGTACAATTCTTCTGTTGGTTTTCCTTCTCTATCTCTTTCTCAGAAATGATTGGTACAGAAGCCATCGCTGAAGTCCTGGATGCGGCAGCAATAGTATTCCATTCATTAATCTTTGCGCGAATATCCTTCTTAGATTTCTCCATCAAAATGTTTCGGACTTCTAGTTGTGACAATTCTCTTGTACTAATGCTTCTTCGTACGTAGAACCTACCTTTTTGAGAACCCACTGGACCAAAATCTCCATTTTCATTTCCCATTTGATTTGCTTTCTCTTTTGGATGCTTGCCTGTTCTTTGCTCCTCAGCATGTCTTCTCTTTTTCAGCCCCTCGCCTTTTGGCACAGAACTTGAGCCTGCATTTAAGGACCTGGTAGCTGAATCCGTGGCCATTTTCTTATAAGGCTGAGGTTTTGGTTGAAAGGTTTCTCCTCTCATGTAAGCAATTGATGCCTCTTCATAATTTCTTTTCAATTTGTCATGTTGAGAAGAAACAAAAGCTGCTGATGGCACATTTCCAACATTGATTGTACTAGAGTAAGTACCAGGATGAGCCGCAGCTCCCATGCTTGTTGCCGGCTCTGGATTCTTTCTTTTAACATGCATGTATTCAAACCTTGAATTTGGATAACAGTTTTGTGAACGCATGAAAGAAGTCCCCGAAGCAGAGTGGTCCCTGCCATGAATGGGTGGAGGTGGTGTCTCAACTGCAATGAAAGGATACCGACAGTTGTGGCAGCAGAGGCTGCGGTTCATATACACCCGAAGGTACTCAAATTGTAATTTGCAAGCATCACAAGTTGTCCAAAAGGTATTGGACTTGGAAGAATGAGAAGGAGTGAGATTAGAAAGCACAGGACCATTCGGAGTGCATGCATATGAATTGCTAAAGTTGAAGATGCCATGGAAACCATTCTGATGATTTGGAACATGTGATGTCCAATTTGGGACTCTTCGATACATATCCCCAACTTTTTGCCTCTGGTCATAAGCAATTTTCTTTGTTTTATCTGACAACAAACTCCAGGCATCGGATATAATCTTAAAAGCACCATCAGCACCTACTGATTTATTTTTATCAGGATGAAGAAGGAGAGCCAATTTTCTGTAATGTTTCCTGATTATGTCATCATCAGCCAAGGGATCCACGCCAAGGACTTTATACCAATCTACTTCCCCACTTGTTGTTTGCTCAGCAGAGATGAATACGTCAAGGGTTGCAAGAAATTGAGTGATACCATCAAGATCAGGGTATAAGTTTTGTGCCTTCAAAGCGAATCTTTTTGCCTCAACAATGTCCTTATCAGCAAACTTCTTCTCTGCAACACTTTTAGCCTTTAAGGCCTCTTCTTTATTGCATTCCATATTCACTTTGAATCACAACTGGCAGTGCTTGCGCTTATTGGTGAATTCAATCATCAATATGAATAATATGCAACTAGAATGTAGGTATGCATCACCGAGAAGCTGCCTTCAGTACAGAAACCCTAATAAAAGAACAAAATGAAACACAAGATAAGGAAACTATCTTCTATAAGAAGGGTTATGGATTCCCATCTTTATTGCTGAACAATTTGACCTTGATCAATCAAAGACAATTAAAATATGGAAACATGACTGTCTGCTTCTCTTTAATCATATATTGCTTTCTTTTTGACACGTTTTATGAATTCAATGGTCAAAAGAAGTATGCACATAATGTCAAAAGAATTCCAAGAATTACGGGAAAAACGCCTTTAAGAAAACAAGGCTACTGCACTGTGAACATTTATAATCTATATCTATTCATAAATATGAAAAAAGAATATATTAACCAATTTTTCCATTCCATATATGATTACAAAGTCATGAAACAATAAAACAGTAAGTGCTACATTGCCACAATAAAAAAGGAAACAACTTGAGATATTGGAAATGCAGCCATCAAGTAGTCCTCATAAAATTTTAATTTGAAAAACTTATATTAAAGCAGCCAAGCAGAATACATAAGGTGTGGCAAATACATCCAGATAAGGAAATTATGTCCGTAGAGAAAGAAAAACAAGTGCCTCAAATTTGAGCTGGAAACTAGCAGCTGCAATTGATCAAGGATAGCAACATCAAAGATAGAAACAATATGAATGATTCTCGTCATCTTTGATTTAGAAAGTTTTCAGAAACCAATTAAATGATCAAATAAAGTAACTAAATAACATTTATGAAGGTCCGAGAATGCAGTAACGAACATCATCAACAGAATTCCATGTGCCACGTTGCAGAACTAGTGTAATACCATGCAGATTTGCCATTCACGTAGAGGCACATAATCATGGAAGCAACATTCACTAGATTGTAAAACGATTGTAACTTGATGCACACTTATCTTTCACAAAAAGCGCCAAAATCATGAAATAGATCAGCCTTACTTAACAAACCAATGATCTCAATTCCCAGTAGCAACAAACAGGTATGAGAATGAAAACCAGCTTATAAAAACATGCTCTTGTGGAAGAATGTCATCAAGTGCTCAAGTTGAATCAATCTGTCATTGATATCTCAACAACAAAAGAATTGTTTGTTTCCTCAGAATCCATCACATAATTTCAGTCACCATGCACTTCAAGCATCAAACTCTTAAAAGCAGATAAACCCTAATCCACAATTGAACAACAGAAACCCCCAACTCCACCGCCACCCAACAAAAAACGTGAAAAAAAAATAAAAACTTGTTCTGATGGGCTTCCAAAAAATGAGGAAAATTTTCATATGTGTTCTTAAAATGATAATTGCAGTGCTTTACACTAAACCCTGACGGGTTTCTCTCTTCATCGGGCAACAATGTACAACATTGAAGCTAAATTACCAAAAATTACCGACCCATAGCTCAATATAAGTCCAAACACATGTGATCATATATAAACATGCATATATTTAGATACAGAGAGATGAAAGTTACCCATATAAAGAGAGTTGGATTGAAGAAGCGCCATTGATATATTAGTTTCAGATACCTCGAATTCCTGGAAAAGAAGGGTTTTTTTTTTCTCTTATATTTGTTTTATTTTCTTCAAGTCTGAGCAAAATATGGAATTATATATTATAAAGCTTTGTACTATATGTATTTATAGTGACAAATGTAAGCCAAAAAACTGACCGTTTAAATTTTCTTGGCAAAAATAAAAAATTAACTATGGTCAGTTTTTTACCCTAGTTAATAGGAATGCAAAATTATGGTAAGTTAAAAATATGGAAATACTTTAAAAAATCATATAAAAAAGATATTAGAATATCTGGAATTTAAGTATTTATAATTATATTATCAATATTAAAAAAATAACTTTACTAAATTTATGAAGGTTATTGTATCTTATTAGATTTTTATGAAAGTCAACGTAATTCTCTAAACAAACAGACAAATATGAAAAAAAATTAAAATATTTAAATTCTTCTTAAAGAATAGATGAAGATAAAATCTTGATGAAGACCAAAAAAGAAGAGGTTTGGATGAACATACTAAAGATTTGGTAATACATTCATCTTGTGCAGTTAAAAGGTAAAACTGCATATACAGTGTTCTATTTACAGATTCAAGTTGCAATCAATTCAACTTACTTGTGCAAATTCAGTAACCATCAAAAGTTGAATAACTAGTCAAAATCCAGGTAAAAAAGTAATTCATTTAATATCTCTGGATTTGCTTGAATCTTGTATTGGCAATGCAATAATTATATCCTAATACAATATCTAGTTCTGACTGATAAAATTGGTAACCAGGTTTTAACTCTGTTTTTTGTCATTTCTGGAGAATCTGATGTGAAATTTCCATATCTTCGTTTCTCTTTTTCTTAGGCAGATTTGTGTTCATACAAGAGTCAGCTTTTGTTACTGTCATGGACTTAATGCATTTTATGTTCTTACCATATAGATTGGAGTTGTCAGGAATTGCCTAATAAGGGCCGGAACAGGATGCCTGTATTTGAAGTATGAACCAGTAACCAGGCAACTACCTAACCATGTCATGATAAGCTTAACATTTATTGCTGGGTTCATTTGTGAAATTCCAGGTCATCAATATGTTAGGTAAGCAACTTGTTCACAAGAATCATTATAGCAGAGAAGGCATACTGCAGTTTTGCTTGAGTAAGTATAATTCCTGCTCTGCAATGTCATGGGAATAGGATTTACAGATAAGTAGATTGCAAGAACAAATTGTACGATTAGAAAATTTTGACTAAAATTCAAAAGAGGTTAAACTCCTCTTTCTTGGTGCAACAAGGAATGGATATTTCAGTTCTAAATCTGCAGTAATAAGATGATTGATAGGATATCTGAACATTCTTATCAAGCTAATGATTATGTTCTTATCCTGAAAGTTGTAAGGCAATCAGAAAGAGCTCGAAGGTACGTATTCGACAGTGATGCAATAATTGTCTATTGCACCATCAATCCAAATTTAAACCCTTGTTGTTCATCTTAAGCTGTAATTTGGTAAGCCATGAGAAGCTCATTGCTTGTCAGCTGGAATCTGCCTCCTGAGAGGAGAATTCCGAATACTAGAACTGAACTTTGAAAGGATCTGCTCATTCATAAGCATCACCTACAGAGTTCCATATCAGGCTGCCATTGGATTTAGACATACAAAGTTTGAACATAAAGATAATGAAGTAATAAAAAGATGTTATTCATTTTCTGTTGAACAAATCCATGTTTGGCACAACAAGTTTAATAAATTGGCCAGTTCAAGACATAATGAGAATAGACGCCTCTATTGCTTCATGACCTGAAGATGATGAAATAGCCTGCAGGTCTAAAAATGTGAAACTATGGTCGAAGATGAATTAGTTTTGCCTGAAAAGAATTCAAAATCCATCCAGGAATCTAAAAATTTCACACTAATGCAATGAAAAGACTGTCCTTCACTGATAGCTTCTTACTTTCTTGATTAACTGATTGACAAGGACGAGTATTGTTTCTCTCTTAGCAGGATTCTTTGCCATTGGAGGATGTTTGCAACTTGCTTGTCCTTGGCAATTCAAACAATGGTCTTTGCATAAAGCTGACTGTAGACACTCTTAGTCCGATGAACAACTATCAAACTCAAGATCACTGCTATAATGCAAAGACCTGACATTATCCCACATGTGAGGGAGTAACATATGGAGCCTGAACATGTAAGTGATTTTTCCTCTTGAAGATGTATTGCAAGCAAAGGTTCTAAATTTAGCTGTGTTTGTTTTTTTGCATAATAGTCATAAATGCCACTTGCAATGACACCAGAGAATATAAGAGAACCAGTAGGACTTGCCAATGTAAGAAAGTTGTACAAGGCACCAAAGCTCTTTAAGCCAAAAAGCTCTGAGGCTGAGGCAGGCACAATTGCCCAATGGGCACCATAGCCAAGTCCTATCAGAATGCTGACAACATAAATTTGTCCAGGCCAGCCAAGAGCATAGTACAGAAGTCCAATTGCCATGATAACTTGAACGACAGCCATGGCTAGTGGCCTTGGATAAGCAAATTTTCTGGAGAGAAAAAAAATATAGTTATACATCTCATATGTCCGAATATAGATGGAAGTTGATGATTGTTAGAAGGGTGAGTCATGAAGAAGAAAATTTTACCTAACAAGAGCTTCCGAGAAGTAGCCCCCACCAACACGGCCTAGAAAGTTCCAAATGCTGATCATGGTTACAAATATGCTTGTATCATTATAGCCTAAAGATTGGCACATCTGACCCAGATTATCAATAACTGTCAAACCAGACCCAGAAGCCAGAACAAGAGAGAAAAACAAGAGCAAAAAGTCTGCCTTTACTAATGCCTGCAGCAGAGTGAAATCTTCTCCTCTTCGTGGGCCTTTTCTGCGCTTGACTCTTACTGCTCCTTCAGCAGCAGCTTGAAAGAGCTTAGCTTGCAATTGAGCAACTCGTTTACGCCTTTCTGACGCTGGAAGTGACTCCACTTCTGCAGGTTTTTCATCCTCAACCTCACTTAGAATGAATGAACTTCCACTCCGTTCCAGCTCAGATTTACCAGCTTCTTCTTTATCAGGCTCGGAAAGAAGGCTCTCCTCTATTTGAGGTCTTGGCTTTGGTAAGAAAACCAGCACAACTGGGATTAATATAGGCAGCAATACAAGAATGATCAAGATTACCGACAACAATGTGATCAAGGTTTGATTTAGGTTGACTAAATCCTCAACTATCAGTACTGCCAATAAGTAGGCCGCCAGAATGAGGCAAATGCTGTAGGTAAACAGGAAACCTGAATTATCAGATGGCCTAACTTGCTTGTGACCTCCTACAGGTCTAATAATGAACATTAGAGCAATAACAACTATTGAAGGTCCAACTGCAACCATAAAGATGAGTGATACTTCGCTTGGGGCATTGAAAATGGCATACACCTGAGTCAGAATTGCACCACTCAATCCAGCAAATCCTTTCAGTATCCCAACAACAGGACCCCGACTTTTGGGGAAGTTCTTCACACTTGAAACTAGAGATCCCGTGTTGAAGTAGGTCTCACCATTTGTCCCTACAAATATGGCAGCACACAACTGCAGAAGAAAGTATCGTTAATATTTGTTTGATAGATGTCAAAACTGAAGACTTTGCTATCTGAATTTCAAATGAGAAATTCGGAAGCCAGGTTGACAGAATCTGGTATTGATAGACATCTGTATATGATAATTCAAAATGAAAGAGCATCTCTTATGTGCGAAGATTTTACTTCTTGTACTGTCAAAACTCCTCACATCCCTCCAGGAAACCCGATATCCAGAACATCATAATCAGTTTACAGGCAGAAGAATCCAGACTATCATTATGATCCTCAAATTGCCTATACAAATGGCTAAAAGGTTAAAAATTTTCAGGAGATCAGAAAATACTTAACCCAATTATTATATCTAATGCTGCATATGCGATGAATTCTGCATATGGACTAAATTTACCCTAGAGAGGACATGAATTACATGTTTGGCATTGTAAAGCGAGCAGTATATAAATCAAATCAGATTCATAAGTTGATCTCTCGAGCAAGATTTAATTAGCTAATACTATATTTTACTTTAAGGAAAGCAATGACTCTTTTGTTATGGTATTACATTACTGCAGACTAAAATATGAGTAGGAGACATCTAACTCTGCAGCAGTGACTCAACTCAAATTATGGTAAAAAAATTTAGCTGAAGCTGATAGTCAAACATAGCTTGCAGCAAAATGCCAAACTGGTGTGCAACACATCAATCTAAATGTGATCCTGTTATGGTGGTCTGCTGGTGCGAGTACGAGAGACAAACGAGACTGGAGAACTCAGCAAGATCAATTCAGTCTGTCTGTACGAGTTAAACAGAAGTACAAAACAAAAACAAAAAAAACAGAAACATGATGTTAACTTCCCAACTAGGATCCACCATCGTGTCATGTAAAAGAGTTCCCCCAGTAGCAACTATAACAATTAGTTCTGTTTATGTACATCCTAAAAGAATTTTGAATAAGAAGAAAGAAACCAAGATTAGGATCGCAATTAGGAGGAGACAATTAATGCAGAAATCAAACTTCTCTCAGAAACCAGTTCCCGAACTTCTATAAGAATAAGAATGTAAAATAAAAAAACAAAACAAAGAAAATTCTATGCTGAAATCGCATAAGACCAATCAAGAAAGAAGCTCTGATGTAGAGAAGACGACTGAAAATCCAAGGCAAGAGCTTGTACTCACCACCCAGAGTGGCAAAGAAGGCAACCTTTGAGTGACTGCAAGCCAAACCAAACCATAACCAACAAAATTCTGCACAGCACCAACAATCATAATGGCCCAAATTGGGAGGATTTCACATAAGCTCCCAGCCACAAACCCAATACTATCACCCAAGTCCTTTGCCACACCAAGCAAAGCCACCTGTCTCTGATTGTACCCCATAGTGCTCTTTATCACCGGAGATATACTCCCAAACAAGTAACCAATCCCTGCACAAGACATCACCCACATTGAGCACACAAACACCAGCCATCTGTCCTTAACGAAGGTCCTGAATTTCTCACTCACACTCTGCATCATCCACCTCCTCTCTGATGATACAGTGATCGTTTTTTTTTTTTAATATCGTGAGAGATCTTCTTCAGGGTATCAACAAAAACAGATCTTTTCTTTTTTTCTTTTTTCCAAGGAACTAGATATTCTCTGGTTGAGTGATGAAACTGGTCTCTTCTCTGGGCCTCATTTGGTTTCTTTCTTATCAATGCTATAAAGCAATCAGTCGAGTACAGATTGTTGATGGCTTCTTCCACCTGTTGTCACTACCCAATACCCCACAACTACTCGGAAAAGTAAATGACCCAACGGTCAATTTTCTAACTGCTGTCTAAATTTGCAGCCACTAAACAACACCGTTAATCATCTCCATCTCCATCTCATCAATGGTTTTCATTTAATTTCTAAATCACGTAAGATTCAAGTCAACAATACCTAACAAAATCTTTTACTTTTCGCATATGGTGTAGAAGGAAACGCCAAATACTTCATAATGGGTGAGTTTCTCCCATTTGACCTCTCAGCCATTGTAGTTGACTTTCCCAGTTAATCCTCCTAAAATCATTTTCCTAATCTGAATTTAAATAAGCCTTTAAATTTTATTTAAAAAATCCTTATTGTTAATATGATGCTTGCAAAACTATTTTGATAAACATAATTTATTAATTAATTTATAGTGAAAATAAGGACTTATTTATACCATAAAAATTCTAAAAGATCTATTTTAGAATTTCATAAAGTCAAAATTAACGTACCCAGTACATAAGGCTCGTCGCTTTGTGAAGGTCTAGAGAGGGTCATAATGTATGTAACCTTATCTTTGTATCTTTATAAAGAAACTTTTTTCGTAATATATTATTTTTAATATTATGTTAATGATATTTAAAAAGTTAAATAATTTTTATTAGAAAATAAATTTCGTATTAATACTAAAGTTTTTCATTAGATTGGTGGTCTTTTTTCACGACTCGAAGATAAAAATAATATTTCATTTTAAGATACCATCCAGGCTACTCCTAATTAGAGGACATACACGGATAACAGAAACCTAAGACATGTGGCATTGTTAGACTACATGAATTAAAAAATACTCTTCTTGCTATGACTCTTAATGTCGTAGAATATTTTACCGATAAGCCTTAAAGAAAATACATTACGAGTTTCTAGCCTGTATACTGGTCGAATGGTTTATAAAACATATTTTCATAAGAAATCAAAAATAAACAGAGATTCACTGTAACTTAATCTTTAGACATGCTAGTCGAGATTCGAATATTTCTCTATTTAAGCGTCAATTCTCGGGACATGCGTTTTAAAAATCTAAAATGACCAATCTTTTCCCGTTTAACTTACTTTATTGTAAATACTAAATCAGAATTAACAACCTCTTAAATTGTAAAATTTTAGAAAGAATTTTACTATACTAATTGAACCAATCTTATATCATTTTTCAGGAAATTTGTAATGAAAGTGTAAGACTAAGATGAGCTTAAATATTTAATGACCAAGACTCATTATAAATTCATAGTTTTATTAGTCAATGGAGTATTAAGGCGACAACACAACGTGAGGTGTACTAATGGATATTGTTTAACAATTGATTAATTAATTGAAAACCTAATTATTAGAAGGCAAGAAGTCGATTTGTCAACCTAATTTGCCGAAAGTCAACATAATACAATAATAACAAGAACATCCGGTGAAAGTTTTACGGGAACGCGATATTTGAAAAGGTTCAATAGTACGCAATTTTACTTATACGTTATAGAAATATTCTTTTGCAACATTTGGATTAGTTAATGTTTTATAAGTTTTAAATATGTTGAACCTTAATGTTATCACAAATTAATATTTAGATTAATTAAACTTAATAATGCGTTTCTAAAGATGTTTCTATAACATAAAAAATATTTATTATTATTGTATGAAAATTATTAATTTTGAGACAACTCTATTTAAATAAAGTATATATCGTAAGGAAAAATATTAATATTATGAATTAATTATGAATGCTTAAATATTAATAATTTTTAATATTAAGGAATCAATAGCTCGTGGTGATTAATTAGGATTTTAGAGATTAAAAGAAAAAGGGAAAACTATTAACTAATGTTAGTTCATATCACTAAAAATGAATGCAGATCTCTTGTTTGGTTATGATGTTCCTATTATGACCCTGTTTGGTAAATAACTTAACAGCTAAAAATTAACTGGTTGATCATATTTAACTTATTGACTATTTTCAACAGTTAATTATTGTGTTTGGTAGTCAGCTGATTGGGTTAGCTGATTTAACCCAATCAACTGATTTTCACAAAGCTAAGGAAGAGTAGCGTTTGGTGTTCAGCTGATTAAACTTGACGAATATACCCTCTGTCTCTTTTCGTGCTCCAACTTGTCGCTGGCAAGTTCAAGCTTGGTCCTAGGATTAGCAACGGATCCTTCAGTAAGATCTTTTTCGATCAACCTTGTCCACGTATTTACATAAATCTTATAAAAATATATAGATAAAATTTAATAAAATAGAATTGAAGCAGAATAATTAGAACAAAAAAATCTTAGGTGTTCAAAGTTACTAGGTGTCGTTTGTGACATGGCCTGATAGACTATGTGCCATAAAACTTGGGAGACTTATCAGTTTGATGAAATTTCATAAAACGTGCTCTGCTGAATATTCCAAGAGCCGCCCACTTTCTTTCTTGTCAGTACACCTTCATTATTGAGTTGTTCTGATAATTGCTTACTCAGACTGAGAACGATATCCACATATTAAAAATTAGACAAAAGATTAAATTGGTAAAATAAAAACTTAAAATTTAAAAGATCCAATAAATCGATATAAAATTAGTTAAAATTTTAATAAAATTAAAAAATATTTTTATCTATATAAGAATTTAAATTTTAATTTAAAAATATTTAAAAATAAATTATTTATTTTTATAATAAATTAATTGATTTTTAAAAATTAATAAGTTCTTATACAAAATAAATCTTTTAATTTTCATTTTTTAATTTTTTAATTAAAATTTAAATTCTTCTATAAATAAGAATATTTTTTAATTATATTTCAAATTTTAAATTGATTGATTTTTAAGAAAAAAAGTTATTAAAATGAATTGAACTGAAGATTTAAAAATTGAATCAAAAAATTAAACTATTCAAAAGCTTTAAGATTGAACTGACTGAATTGATTAGATTTTTTAATTATTGGTTTTTGTTGAAAATTTATTAAATGTTACGAGTTTAAAATTTGAGTTATATTAAATTTTTCATCGAACATTTGATTATAATTTTTTTAATTAAATGTGTGAGGTTCGATGCAGTTTTATCTCATTTTAATAGAGAGATTGTTTTTAATTAAAAAATGCATTATATTATTAAAATATAAAAATTATCAATTTATTTTAATAAAACTTATTAATAATTGTACATACTTTTGAAATCATTTTAAATTATTAAAGTAAGGTTAGAATAATTTTTCTAAAACTTAAAAAATGTTTAAAATAAACCTATAAGAGATTTAATTGTTTACGCAAACTTTTTTGTGCACCCGCCGACATCATGAACAACTGGCAGCATATGGTTCTTCATTCGAAGTGTTGACCATAAATTGAGTCACGTGTTACAATTAACTAATTCACAATTGTTGTTATGTTTATTTCAACGTCCAGGGATCCAGACAACGACTTGCTTGAAATTTGGAACTGTTTGCGGCTAATTAACAGGTCAAGCGTAATTAATTGAAAGTTTGGTTAAATTTGAAGTTTATGATGGCAACTGGTGTTGTGAAAATTGACATATAGATTTTACGTAGAAAATCTCCAAATATAAAAGCTACGGGTAAAAAAAAGAGATTTTACTATAAAAATTTATGAGTTACAATATGATTGGGTCGGCTGTGTTAGGTCTAGGCTCATTTTCGAACGACCATGGCCCATCCGGCCCATCAAGTGTTAGACTCCTATGCAAACACAATGATCTACGTAAAGACCTAAACCTAGTGGTAATCTACGGCATATATAAGGTACTATTTTACCATGATATAGGGACGAGATTACAACCCTAGTCTCTTCTCTATTCTTAGCAACCGAAACTTTCTCAAAATACTAACTTGAGCGTCGGAGGGGCCTTCCGGGAAACAACCCCCGGCGAGCCATTATTTGTTTTGCAGGTATTCATCAGTCAAAGCCACACGGAATTATGGATCCAAACAATGATATTCAGCCCCAGCAAAATCCGCCTGAACCACAATATCTTCTATTTTACAAAGAGAAATACTTTCTAAATGGATCAAGGATTTTGTAAGAATGGATAATTATACAACCATCTAGGAAGGTTTATTTATAAGCCTCTTAGGCGCGTTTACAGCGGTGGACAGATTGTCCACAATTGTGATCTTGTTTTTTCTTCTTGCTGTTTCTAACTTTGGCGTCGTCTTCCTTCTTTTTTGCCTATCCACATGCAAGTTTTTGCCTCTCTTTTTGACTTACAGAAGTCGACAACAATAATTTACATTTGAAGATTTGATTGAAAGTCGATCAGATCTTTATATCATTCATTCTTTCTTGTCATTTTTCATGTTGTCAAGTCACAAGAGGATCGACACCAAATAAATATATTATTATTGATTGCCTTTGTCATAAAATCTGCTAAGTTATGATGGTATGAATTTTTTGCATATTTACAACTCTTTCTTTGACTTTTTCTCGAATGAAGTGATAGTATACTCGTATGTGTTTGGTCTTTGAATGAAATGTTGGATTCCTTGTAAGATGCAACGTACTCTGACTGTCATAAAATAAAAAAATCTTTTCTTGCTTGTGCCTGAGTTCGTTTAAGAGCATTTACAACCATATTACTTCTTTACTGGCTTGTTTGATAAGCTGATATTCCTGATATATTTTAGTTCTATTTTGTCATTATTTTTGTATTGAATGATATTAAATTGCATTTAGTTTTTGTAAATTTAGTATTATTGCTTTGTTTTCGGTGTTTGCAGATGTTTCGGGAGGAAAATAAAGATCAGAGGATTACACGGTCTGACCGTGTGAATAGACACGAACCGCGTCTTCCAGTAGCAGAAAGCACAAGCCAGACCCGAAAGGCACACGGGCTGACCATGTAAACCAACACAGGCCATGTTCGACGAAGAGAAAGCACAAGCCAAACCCTAAAGATACACCAGCTGACCGTGTATGGGCACACGGACCGTGTATGACGGTGTTGATGGTTTAATTGGTTAAAAGGCAGTTAATTGGTGAGGGATAAAGGAAGGTAAGGAGGAGAGATTCGGAGGAGAGTCCCAGACGAAGACAAGAGAAGAGACAGGAAAAGAGTAGAGAAAAATCGTAAAAGGAGACTTGAAGATTGAAAAATCAAGATTTAGAAATCAACTGGAGTTCTTTCTCCTCCTCTTTTACTTGTTATTTGTCTTGGATGTTCATGTTTATAACTTTTACTTTTAGGTTGAATTCAGTCATGACTCTGTAAATTTTCTTATTCTAGGATCTTTGTTTCAACTTGGAATTTATATATTAAACCTTATGCCTTTACTTTTAAAATCAATGTTGTCTTGATTTTAGTATATTATTTTGATCTAATGAAGATTTGATCTTTCTAATCTAGGATTTCTTATTGAATGTTGATAGATATTAAACTAAATACTGAAAAGTGATGTTTAATGTCTGAATTGTTAGATTAGACTTAATTGAAAGAATATCTAGAAATATAATTCTTCATTAAAAGTATTTGAGGTTAACCATTGTGTTCATTGGGTTGGATTCGATTTAGTCTAGGAAACTAATTTAAAAATTATAATCAACACGTCAATTACTTCGAGAGAATTAATTGATAAGAGCGGGTTAATGAACTTAGATCAATATTTTATTTCATAAGGATAACATAAATTCTTTGT
>JAOTAX010000007.1:25887513-25929503 GCA_025629825.1 Erythroxylum guanchezii
GCATTCCTTCCAATATAATTATAGGCAAGATCAAATTGATCCAGCCAGGTAATTAAACAAGATAATCATACTCACTACTGAAGATCCATATTTGAGTGGACTTCGAAGATCTACCAAGAAAGTATCCCACGTTCCACATATGCAAGGAATCAGATTTGTTGCTGCAATACAATAATACCTGGGTATCACCACTCGAACTAGAAGGCGACTGGGTAGATGTTGAATCTGAATTTCCACTTGTCTGGGGTGGACTTGTTCGAAATGCAAGGAATCAAATTTGTTCGAAATGCTGAATCTTGTTGAAGAAAACATTTTAGCACTAGGAATAATCTTGTTGAAGAAAGCAGTGGAAGAACAAACAGACAGAAAGGTTAAGAAGAAAACCCTAAATCTCAACAAACAAACAAAAAGGTTAAGAAGAAAATCATGGATGAGTTACCGACCTGATTCACAACGTTGGGGTAAGCTTCAAGAGGAACCCACCTCTTAGCAGAAATCAACTCCTCAATGGCACTTTGGGACTGAACTCCTCAAAGACACCAAAATCGACTTCAAACCTTCTCTCTATTTGGTCGACACTCCTTCGTTGATGCGTGGGAGTGAACGAAAGAAATATTTTTCAACGATCGCGTGTGGGTGAGCGGTGAGAAAGGAATGAAAGAAGGAGAAGACTCTGGAGACTTGAGAGATGAGAAGTGAGACGCGAGAGGTCACAGGGCATTTTGGAGATTCAGCTGAAAACAAATCAGCTTATGGTGTGAAAACGCTCCTCTTTGGAGCTGGTTGAAAATTAGCTGATTGAGTTGAATCAGCCAACCCAATCAACTATTTACCAAACAAGCTTATGGATATTTTTTAGCTGGTCAACCATTGTTAACAAGCTAAAATGAGTTGACCAGCTAAAAAAGAGCTGATAAGCTCTTTACCAAATGCACCCAATAGCACCGAGTAAAGAAAATTTTTTAAGTAGACACTTATGTATCATGAATAATAAAATTTTCGTTAGTCAAATTAGTAAATTAATGTTAAGGTTTTAAAATTTTAATTATTCATTTTAAAATTTTGGATATTGAATTTAAAAGTTTCTAAAAAATAGGGGACTTTAAACAAATGTATCAAGTTCAACTATTAAGTTAGGCCTTTTACAGTCTGAAGCCCATTTTCTATATGAACAAACAAATTCTCGTAGTGAACCACAGCCGTTAGATTGCAAACCGCTAAAACACAAGACACGAGAAGCATCGCTCTCTAAGGAGTTTCGGCCAATACTTGTCAGAACCGCCGGTATTCAAAATACCGGCTAAATACTGACCGGTGTCGAAAATTTTAAAAAATTTTGTAAAATTTTTTAAAATTTTCAAAAATTCTCTCCCTCCCTCCTACCTCTCCTCCCCTCTCTCCCCCACTTTTTTTCAAAATTTTGAAAATAATAATAAATATTTTTATTACTAATAATAATTATAAATTAAATCAAACTTAAAAAGTTATTTTTATTTTTATTACTAATAAATTATTTTTATATAATATTTTTTAATAAAGTATTAATAGAAATATTTTATTTTTTAAAATGAATAATTTAAAAATTATTATTTATAAACTAATATTTATTTTACATATTTATAATTATTAAATCAAAATTTATTTGGAATTTATATATTTTTAAATATTTTTTAAATTTAATAATAATAATTAAATTAATTTTATACATTAAATTAAAATTATGATTATGTCTAATTAAATGAAAATTTATATGGAATATAAAAAATAACAATTCTAAAAAAATAATTTAAAATTTTGATAAAATAGAAAATAATTAATGAATTATTTTCATTATTTTACAATAAATTATTATATTTAGCTAATTATTATATATAAATATATATTATACATAGAAATAATTAAAATATGAAAATAAGTTATTTTGTAATTTTTAAAAAAATTTAAAAAATATTTTATAAATTTAAAAAATAATTTAAAACGATATCCGATATTAATTGATACCGGTACGGTACTGTATCTGAATTCAATCCGATTTCAAACCCGACGCGGACATTAGTCTGAAACCTATTTTCTATACGAACGAATAGATTCTCGCAGTGAACCACAGCCGTTAGATTGCAAACCGCTAAAACACAAGACACGAGAAGCATCGCTCTCTATGGAATTTTGTCCATATCCTCACTTACCAATTTATCAAGATCCTTCCTTTTTCCTTCTCACCGAAACCGCACTTCTGGGTGGGTTATAGATCTCTTCCACTGAAGAAGCAATAATCTATGGCGGACTGGGGACCAGTGATCATCGCGGTGGTGCTGTTCGTTCTGTTGTCGCCTGGACTGTTGTTTCAGATACCGGGTAATCATAGAGTTGTGGAGTTCGGGAACATGCAGACGAGCGGTGCATCCATTGTTGTTCATGCCATCATCTACTTTGGTCTCATCACTATCTTCCTTATTGCCATTGGCGTACACATTTATACTGGCTAACCTCTTCTTTTTCATGTGTTTATAACTTTCATTTCCTTCATTTAAGGTCTTTTGTTGTCACTACTGTAGTGGTGTCTTTTAATGTTCTGATCTGACTAAACCACCAAGTTATGTTTTCCTTCTTTTTCTTTTCCTGATACCTGCATGTTGTTGATGTTGATTGTTGTGCTTAGTCTCCGGTAAATGACCCAAACCAATGGCGCAGTAGCATAGGCATAGATCTAGGTAACTATTGAAGTACAGAACATGAAATGAAATGCTTACCAATGAACCTGGTTTTAGTACATCGGTAAAGAGGTCGTTAGGGGTTGAAGTGTAAAGGGGATTCAGAACTGGGAACTCCTCAGGATTTGATCTTGTGTTGAAACTAAAAGGCGTAGATTCCAATGTCGTCTCCGTCATTTCAGTCGGAGTCTAATAAAAAATATGGGCGTGGCCGTCCAACTCTCGATCCATAACTCTATTATTTGATTTACCAACTGATCACGCGGAATTGGACGGTGGTTTATTGTCATATTTATTGTGAAACGAATTGTTGTGTGAACTGGTTAGCAAGTTATGTTGAGTATTTTGGGATTGGCACTGTTTATTTTGATCTTCCACTTATTTGGTGTCGTGTACTTCTTCTAAATGATATGTTAGGAGTTTGATTTCCGTGACACATCGTGTAATCGATTTCTTTTTTTTTTCCTTATATAAAAAAAAATATGGGTCTAAGGCCGGATTTGAATCTTGATCGGATTATTTTACCCATTTAACAAATCAATATTAATGTGTATATGTCTTTTAAATAGAAAATAAATTTCAATGCCAATTTAATTATTAAAATTAATTTTTTAAAAATTAAACTAAAAATTAAAAGGGTAAGATTAAAAGTTTAAGATTTAAAAATTTTAATCGGTATTAGATAATTAAAAGTTAAAGTTTAATTAAAAGAAATTTGTTAAAGAAATACTAGCTAGTGTATCCTCAGTTATAAAAATTGATTATTTTAAAAAAATTATGTGGGTCGTTTAGAAATATTCTCTACTAATTAAGTATAAGTTGCGTATTATTGGATTTTTCTAGTCATCGCGTGTTGTTGTTATTATTATAATTAATTTAAAAATAAAATTGATTAATTAATAAATACGTTGATTTGTAATAGAAAGTATTATTTAAAAAATCAAATTTAGAAATTTTCGACGGCCAAGCACCGAAGTCCAGAGGTAAGGGACTGGTATTCGCTTAAGTAAGATTGGGGGTTTGACTCCTGCTTATGAATGCAGCAGTGGTAAATACTTAGTGGTAGTACTGAGCCGCCTCTCAAGGTCTCATAAGGCACGAGCGAGAATTAATCTAAATGTGATAATGACTTAAAGGTGTTACCGACAGTTCATACTTACTCAAAGCACCTCATAAGTATAAGTTGCGTATTATTAAATTTCTCTAGACCTCGCGTAAAGTTGTTGTTGTTATAATTAATTTAAAATGAAGATTGATTAATTAATAAACATGTTGATTTTTAATAGAAAGTAGTATTAAAAGAATCAAATTTAGGAATTTTTGAGCATCGACCACCGAAGTCCAAAAGTAAGGGGCTGGTCTTCGCTTAAGCAAGATTGGGAGTTTGATTGTCGCTTGTGAATGCAGCAGTGGTATTACTGAGCCGCTCCTCAAGATCCCATAAGATATGAGTAGGAATTAATCTGAGTGTGATAATGACTTAAAGATGTTACCAACAATTTAGACTCACTTAAAACACCTCGCAAATTAATTAATTTTTTATTTCTTTATTTTAGCGTTTCATGTACATTGGTTCCTTCTCATCACTCACTCAATCCAAACTTGTCTTCCCATATTGAATCATAACAATCGGAAAAAAGAGCTTTACTTGTTGATATGTTAATGGACATTCTCCCTGTCAAATATAGTACTCACCACCAACCATTTCAGGTCTTGCTAAGGAGTTTAGATTTTCTGTTCAGTTTTATGGTGTCTTATTCTATCTCATAAATCTCAGCCATTTATTTATGTGAGCTCCGCGTAGGTCTCACAAAAATAAACGTGATAATCTCATAAATGAATGACTAAAATTTATGAGACAAAATAAAACACTATAAAATTGAACAGAAAATCTTGTCTCCTTGCTAAGGGTCAATTAGTTGCAAAGTCAACACTTGAACCTTAGCCACTAGTATTGCTTTACTTTATGTAGAGTGTCTGAACATGATAAGCCAGCCCCGTGAGCTTAGTCTAGGATTCCCCAATAGCCAGTTGATGTGCAGATTTGTGCTTAACTTCTTTTTGTGCTTACGTATTAGACATATTTTTTCTTCATTTGTCTCCTAATGATGATTAAGAAAGAGTAAACTATTTTTATTCACTTATTATTTTATTTAAAAATTAGTGAATTAATTATCTATTTTAGCAATCAATTATATAATAATTGTTTGTTAAAATATATAATAATTAAAGAAAATAAAAACTAATTATAATAATTTAGTTAAATAATTTTTGATTTATGTTAACTCTTTAAATTGAAAAATACTTGAATTAAATCATAAAGCTGATCAAATATCGAATAAAATAAATGTGAAGATAAGTTTGCGGGTATTTTAAGAATTATGTGTAAAACATAAGGACCAAATGGATTAAAACATAGGCTCATTAATTGATCTAAAAAATTTATCTAAAAAATGCTTTTTAAGAAGTTCCAAATTTGCGCTTCTTAAAAAAGCTGTATTTTGGGTGTCAAAAAGACATATCTTTCAAATAAATGCTTTTTTATTTTATAGCTAAATACTCATTTAAAAAAAAGACTTTTATAGTAGAAAAAAGTGCTTATTAACCTTTCAAAAATCTATCTAAACAGGCACTAATTTATAAAACTGACTGATTAATTAATAAATTGATCAGTGTTTAATAACAAAAATTATTAATTCAAATTAAAAATTAAATAAAAATATTTGTCTATTCAAAATTTTTATTATTAAAGTGATGAACCAATTCAGCTCTTAAAGCATTGCTTCCTATAGTTACAGGCAGTGTTCTGAAATCTGGACCGGTCATTAAATTGGAGGCCTTATTGGTCACCGGTTTGACCAGTTCGACCGGTTTAATCACCCGTCGAACCGGTGTGATGTCATAATTATGCAATAATTATATTTAATTATATATAATATTAAAAATATTAAAAAATATCAAAAAAAATAAAAAAAAATAAAAAATAAAAATTGTCGAATCGGACCTGTTCGACCGGTTTTTATCAATTCAAACTGGTCCAATTCAAGATCAATTTTTTATGATTAATAGACCGAATAGCCGATCAGACACCAATCAAATCGATCGGACTGACCAATCCGGTCCGAATTTGATAACATGGGCTACAGGTATTGAACGGTATCAGAAAGAGATGCCTGTTTCTGACTAGGAGCAGGAGAAGAAGAAGAAGATCGACAATACGAGATTTCGAAGAAAGTCACTCATCGATGAGAATGACCCACTTGGACTTATCTTTTCCAAACAGGCAATACATGTTTGGACATCTGTCTCCATTGTTGTCTCGGAAAGATTCGGCAAGCTTTAGAAAATTTTCAGTTTCGAATCATTTCAGATATTCACCCATCAATGTTTTTTGTTTTTAAATTTTTGTTTTTATTTTTATTTTAAATAAAAATATAAACTTATTCAGTTGTTAATATTAATATATTTATTTTTTATTACCGATGATAATTATATAAATTAGTTTTAATTAACTAAATATATTTTAACTATTAAATTCAATTTTATTTGAAATTTATATATTTTGAAAAAAATTATTAAATTAAATTATTCATTTTATTAATAATTAATTAAATATAATATTAAATTAAATTATTCATAATTTTATTAGTAATTAATATATTAAATAATTACTAAAATACAAAAATAAAAAAATCACTTTTTATAATTTTTATAAATTTTGAACACCGCAAAAAAACCAAAACAAAAAATAAGAAAACTTAAATAATTACATTTTTAGTAAATTTAAAAACAAAAGTAGAAAAATATAAATATAAATGAAACAATTGGTTTTAAGTAAAACAAAATATTTAAATTTTAAAGATTCATCATTATTAAACCATTATAAATATAATAAATGTTAAATAAAATTAAGAAATTTGAGGATATTATTTTGAAATTTAATTAAATGAAAATTAACTAATTTATTTTGATTTATAAAAATAAATTATTTTATTTTATTTATTTTAATATTTTTATTATAATAATTTCAAAATTTTTGCAATTAATTATTGTTAATGACGATGATTTTTCCTGTCCATAAAGGCCTCGTGTAGTGAGGTCTTTTCTAATCATCTCCACCGGAAAGAAACTGCACTAGTAATCTCCGTCATGATGGAGAGTGACCTCATTTTTCCTTTGCATGAGCAGTATAAGTAGCTGCCATTAAAGAAGATCGTTTGTCCTAAGTTCTTGCATTTAGTTTCATACCATTCTTGAATAAAACTAAAATGGGAAGAGGGAAAGTGGAACTGAAGAGAATTGAGAACCCAACGAGTAGGCAGGTAACCTTCTCAAAGAGGAGAAATGGGCTTTTAAAGAAAGCTTTTGAGCTGTCTATTCTCTGCGATGCTGAAGTTGCCCTACTTGTCTTCTCACCTTCTGGCAAGGCTTACCATTTCGCAAGTTCCGAGTCAGTTTCCATTCCATTTTCTATATATATATCACCCTTTGTTCTTCATTTTTTTCTTCTCACATGTCTGATCATGTCAATGGCTCTGCAGTTTGGACAGTACTATTGCGAGATACAGAAGTGAAGTGGGACTGTCAGGCCCGAACTTCCAATTCTGCAGACCCTTAGAGGTAATATTATGACTAGTTCTCTAGCTTGAAGAACTTAAGATCATAAAGGCATATGGGTAGGATCATTCAGGACCTTTTCAGGGACAGATTTGTTCTTGATTGGCTTGTCATGATCTAACACATGAGCCAAACATCAGTTTCTTTCTGGTATATGGGTTCCTAATAACTATAACTGAGAGCATGGAACCATTGCAGTCTGGATGTGATCTCTCCTAGATATCTCTATATGAACATTGGTGACCATTTATGATAAACCAGAAGTTTGATAAGATTTGTATAGCGCCAAGAACATGAAACCTTAATCTTAAATCCTGCATTTCAGTTAAAATTTCACTGAGTATTGTTGATGTTATTGGCAGTTCTGGAGAAACAAAATTCAAGAGTTACAGAAGACAATAGACACCATGGAAGAAAAACTCAAGTACTAATATTGATCTCTTTCCTACCAAATATGGAAAAAGAACTACAATTACATCTAACTTGCTGGTGTGGTGTGTCCAGGCACTTTGCTGGAGAAGGCATTTCGATGCTGTGCATGAAGGAGTTGAAACAGCTAGAGAGACAGCTGAAGATAGGGGTTGAACGTATACGTTCTAAGAAGGTAAAATGAATATATGATAATTTTCAAATAATAATAAGAATTGAAATAGAAAAGATTAAATACATTGATTTATGCTTATTGTCATATATTAATTAATGTCACAAATATTTCTATATTGGTAATTAACAGAGACGCATCGCTGCTGAACAAATCAACTTATTGAAAAGAAAGGTAATGTATAAAATTATATGGATTAATGTCTTAATTTCTACCCCGTCCTGTCTTGAAAACACCCTCTCTAGTAGTTAAAGATAAGACTGTGTATTATTAGACTTTTCTAGACCCCGCACCTCAGTTAGATTTATACTGGATGTTATTGTAATGTCTTAATTTCTACCATCATACCAATTTGTGCTTTATCATTTTGCAATATTAGATTTAACCTCATAATCTTGTTATCTGGCTTAAAACGCAGCAAAGGGTCCTGCAAGAGGAGAACGTTTGTCTGCAGAAAAGGGTATGTTATGATAAACTGAATTTGTGTTCTTTATATAAAGATTGGGAGATTGGAGTTTCGATCTGATAAGAACCGCATATTGTTTATGATCTGAGGTTAAGTTGCATGAGCTGCATGATGGGAGTATAAGCTCGGGAATCCCAGAATCAAATGCTTGTAATGTATTTCACGAAAGGTAATAAGCTTCCTCATCTCATATTGTTGGAATTCTGGCAATAAACAATAATTATTTGGACTCTTTGATATGCAGGGTACTTTACCACGGAGCAATAGCTTAAACGGGTGCTAAATGGGATCGACATGGATGGATGGATGGAGAAAGATACAGAGTGGCACATGAAAACGGAAACAGTCACCTTGTGCCTATGCTAAATGTTCATTTTAGCTTTGTAAAAAAGGAGTCTCAGTTTAAGCTGTAGTCTTTAGTTCTTGTTATCCATGAATTAATCTTAATATGCCCACACTTTCCCTTTCTAAACTTGAGGTGTATAATAAGATCTACACAATGTTGAAAATGAAAAGAAAAAGATTGTGTATGACTTAATCTTTATGATACTTTATATAAGTGGTTGAGTTTAATTTAATTTAAATTCATTAATTTTAAATTATATTTAGTTTAATTTACTATTTATAAATATAAATTTTTAATATAACACTAATATTGGACCATCTAATAAATATGTTCAATGCACTGTCTGAGAAAACCGAACAAAGTTTAGTTTGTTAAAAACAATTTTAGAATTAAATTGTGATTTAATCAGGGCTCAAACACTTGAAATGTAAATAAAATGATTTACTTTTAAATTATTTAAATTAATTGAAGATTAAGGAATTAATTATAATTAAACATAATATTCATGGGATCTTTAATAATTTTTACTAAAATTTAGATAAGCTCTAATATTTTACATTTATAAGTTAATATCCATTTACTAAATATCTTAGTTAATCAAAATTTAATAATAATATCATGATTAGTAAATTTTATATAAGATCTTATTTATGTTGTAAGAAAATTCTTAAAAAAGGTTTAAATTTTAAGTAATATCACAATTATAATTTATATAAAATAAAATTATTGTTCCATTAAATCTATTATAATTAAATAATATAAAACCTAAAAAATATTAATAAAGTCCTTCCAGATACTTTATTTATTTAATATTTAACTTGAACGTAATAATGGGGTGGTCGAGTTGGTGGAGGGGAGGATAAGGTAAAAAGGTTTTGTGTTCAAATTCTCTTATCTACGCTCTCTCGATCGAGTCTGTCATACAGAAACTGTATAATCCGGAGATTTACCTAGTGTATATTTAAAAGATAGCGACTGCGAGTTTCTCTTATTATGACAATATTTTATTTTTACAGATTTGTCATAATATTAAGAAAATAAGTTTTTTATTTTTCATAAATAAAAGACATTTTATGAAATGATATTAATTTTAAATAAATTAACTCATAAATTTGGAATTTTTTAAATAACTTTTGCCTAATGTTTGAGCTAAAATATATCTTAACATTGAAAGCTTGCTAAGAAATGAATAATAAAGTCTTAATGGGCTCACTTAATCCAAGTAGTCCGAGCCCAACAAGGATATTTCTGTCTCCAGGTAATCCTAGCCCAACAAGGACTCTTCTCTCTCCTCCTCTCGTTCCTAAATTTTCATATTGCGCGACTCGTCGGTACGACGAAGCTCTGTTACAGTGAACAATGGCAACAACACTAGCTCGCATCTCAAGAAGAACCCTAGCCTCCGCCCTCTCACCGCACCCCCACCTCCTTCACCGCGCTGTCTCCACTGAGGCATCGGCGAAATCGATAACGCCGTCGGCTGATCGAGTGAAGTGGGACTATCGAGGTCAGCGGCAGATAATCCCGCTGGGGCAGTGGGTCCCTAAGGTCGCCGTTGATGCCTATGTGGCACCAAATGTGGTTCTAGCAGGTCAGGTCACGGTCTGGGACGGAGCGTCCGTTTGGAACGGGTCGGTTCTTCGGGGCGATCTCAATAAGATCACTGTCGGTTTCTGCTCCAACGTTCAAGAGCGGTGCGTTATTCATGCCGCGTGGAATTCGCCTACAGGTTTGGGTTATGATGTTAGGGATTTTGTGTCAAATTGGATTTGCTTTATTAAAATGACGGTGCTTTAAATTATGTGGAGCTTTTATGATCGGTCGAATTGTTAGTCTGGATTTGTGGTTTGCTTTATTAGAGTATCTCATATCGACTAAGCATGAAAATGTTAAAGGGTTTATGAGTGGGCAAATGACTAGTTTCATTTTGGCGATAGTTAACCCAAGCTCAGTTCTAATATGATTTTAGAGCCGATGGTTTGGTTCGGTTATCACTGTGATTATTTCAAGTGATAATTAGATGTCTAGTCCCAGTTGTACTTGAGGGGGAGTATTAGAGTATCTCATATTGACTAAGCATGAAAATGTTAAAGGGTTTATAAGTGATGAGGGTCAACTATCCAAATGACTAATTCTAGTCATTTTGGCAATGGTTGACCCAAATCCAGTTCTAATAGGCTTTGTGAGATTGTATTAATGTCTTTATCTGAAATTAAGCTGAAGCTTCCGGTGAATGTTGTGAAGTACTGATAGGCAAATGGATGATAGGTAAGGATTTTTATTAATACTTAGCAATAGCCTCGTAGGACTTACAAGAACTAATGCTACCAGCCAACGATGGCCCCTCAAGCTTTCAGCTGAGACAATACCAAGAGAAGAGATACCCTCTGTACTACCCCCCATTCCCTTACATACTCTCTCCCCTCTGATTAGCTATTAGCTTCTCTCTCCTCTAACTAATTCTAACAAACTCATTGTTAAACCGTTAGCTGACTCATCACTCCCTGAATCACTCACTATCTGCTCTGTCTTCTTCTTTCTTCTGGAATATGTTAACATGGGTTTGTGGCCCATGTTCTGTTCCTGCTTCCTATTCCTACTAGAGTAAGTTAATATGGGTTTATGACCCGAAAAGCTATCAAGTACGAGCATAGTTTAGCTGATATGAGTTTGATAAAATGGATGAAATTATATTTGAATTGCTTGGCCTTGGTTCAAAAGATAGTATAGCTAATTGAGATAATGCTGGTTGGTGACTTGGAACTATGGGGCATGGTTAATTGAGATAATGCTGGCTGATGACTTGGAACTATGGGGCATAGTTAATTGAGATAATGCTGGCTGGTTATTTGGAACTATGGGGCCTTGGTGCAAAAGACAGTATCGCTAATTGAGATAATGCTGGCTGGTGTTTTGTGACTTTAAGTGTAATTAGAATGTGATTTCATGTAAGTCACGTGTTTGAGTAATTGAATTACATCTATACTTTGTCTGGTTATGGGTAATTTGTGCCTTCAACTTGTGTCAGTTGACGAATGTGTCTGTGATTAGGTTGACTTCTTTGTATTCGTGTGTATGGACAAACAAAGAAGGTTTCATTTAAAGATGCACGTTTGCTCATCAGAATTATGTGCTTGAAACCTTGAGTTGACATTTGTCTTTGTGCTAGTTACTTAACTGATTCAAGAAGGTTTGTTATCTATAACAACTTACATGTTATTTGAAAGGATGTCAATTTCCATTTTTGCTCATCAAAAAGATGTGATGCAGGACGAGTAGACGATATATCAAACTAGTGGTTGGGACTGCTGCTGGAATTTGAGTTTTAAGTTTTGAATTTCAGCTTAGGTTGTTGTAATTTCAAGTTTTGAATAGACAGTATTTTTAGGTTTGATATGGCTTATTCCAGCAGCCAGATTTTATAAGCTTTGTGGGTCTTAGCCAGTAGTTTGATATATCCTTTACTCATCCTACATCAAGATTTGCTTGAAATCTTCATCTAGCTTTTAGTCTTTGGATTTACTAGACTGGTGCGTGAAAACTTGTCACGTATAACCATTCATAGCAGTTGAAAGGGATATTATCAAATTTTGTGCCATTAAATTTCCTCTGATGTGACATGTTGAGCAAGATATTGGCAACTTACCTTTGAGGATGGCTGTTCTTATAGTGGCTAACTGTCACTTCCTGTGCAACGTTGGCACTTCATAGAATGCTAATGAAAGCTATGCAGCTTCCATTATGCAGCTTCCATTCGTACTAAATGGATTGAAGACAAAACCAATTATTTTGATATTTTCTAGAATTAACTGATATGTCACTACCCTTCATGTTTAATTACAAATTTGTTTAGATAGATCTCTACGATAATAGTATACCATCTGTTAAACCCCTGCCTACTTCCTCTGTGACTCTCCTGGCCTACTGTTGTGTATGTAGACTATATACCTGTCTTTGATGTCCTACTTAGGTGTTTGGCAGTTAATGCTCAAGTTTCTTAGAGATATCCTCTTACATTTATCAGGCCTTGGCGTTGTTAACTAGATTTTAGTTTTTTCTTGATCTGCTTCATAAGCTCAGATTGTTTGAATTTGTTGTTTATCAACAAGTGATGCGACTACACAAGCATGATTAGTCGGTAGAAAATAAAATATTTAAGAAATGCAAATGCAAGACTCATTCTTCCGATCCTTGTCACAGATACTGATTCCGTTTATGCTTCAATTTATCAGGACTGCCAGCAGAGACGTCCATTGAAAGGTACGTGACAATCGGTGCATATTCTCTCTTGCGTTCTGTCACAATTGAGCCAGAGGTCATTATTGGCCAACACTCTATCCTTATGGAAGGTTCTTTCGTGGAGACACACTCTATCGTTGAAGCTGGTTCTGTGGTTCCTCCTGGGAGAAGAATTCCATCAGGTGAACTTTGGGCGGGTAATCCAGCAAGGTTTGTTAGGTCTTTGACCCATGAAGAGACCTTGGAAATTCCTAAGCTTGCAGTTGCAATTAACGATCATAGCAAAAGTTATTTCTCAGAGTTTCTGCCTTATTCAACTGTTTATCTAGAGGTGGAGAAGTTGAAGAAGAAGTTGGGTATCTCTATCTGATGATAGGTAGGCTGCCATGTTTGTGTATCAGTGAAACAGATTTTCCATATCAAGAGAATAAACTGCTCAAGAACGTTAGAAACAAACTTCTCTTTTGTAATTTGATTTTGTTGGCTTTTGAAAGAGCTGCATGTGAATTTCAATTCCAATGAGTTGTAGTAGTCACAAGGGGGCATTTCTCAAGCTGTACCATGCAGATTGTTTATTAGCTCACTTTTTCTTCTGGTATACTTGACTTCAGTTATTTATAGATCTGTTGATTTTTCCTCTCATCTGTGTGAAGATTTTATAGGCTGATAAAGTAACATTTTATGGTCGACATCACCAACCCAAAGAGGGATTAAAGTGACAAGGTCAGTTCTTATAGAGCTTACACTCCATGTAGTTCGTATATGTTCTTAGGGAAAGAATCCATTCCAAGTGTATTATAAATATGAGAGCTTTCTCTACAGGCAGCTCCCAGAACTCGTGATCTATAATGGGATTATAGAGATTCCAAAGGGTTGGTGTGGAGATGTAATGGGGGAGGACCAACCTCAGCATTTTAAGCTAGTTGATGCTTAAGATATGATATTGTAAGGAGAAGACCTGGTCATGCAACAGCTACCTTTAACCATTCTTTGCACGAATTGTCATTCGTTGCTGTTGTCGGCCAACACATCCCCTAGGTGTGCCTCAACCTCCTATATATATATATATATATTCACTTTGTGCTTCCTATTCTTTTCTTTTTCTTTTTGATGAGGTTAGGTTAATTGATCTTTACCTATAGGCACCACTTTTTTTTTTTTTTAATAATATGAAAGAAGAAATGCTACTGTAGGTCGTACAAATGTCTCATCAAATCATTAGTATTTATATGCATCAGGATTTTACGATTTAAATATTTGAAGTTAAATAATACAAATTTGGATGTGAGTTTGATTTTATAAAATGGAAAATATATAGATTTTTAGGTAAAACAACAACAATACTCAATATAAATTTTGCTAAGGTGCAGAATTTAAAGAGATATAGTAATATGTAGTCAGGCGCAGAATTTAGAGAGAGATAATAATACGTAACGGAAGATTATATAGATTTTTAAATAAAGAGATAAAAATACTTGGTATAAATTTTGCTAAAGTGCAAAATTTAAAGAGATATAATAATACGTAGTCAGACGTAAAATTTAGAGAGAGATAATAATACATAGTCTTATTCTGACACTCATTTTTCATACCATCAACTTTCGTTAAAAACTCTAATTATTGCAGACTCTAAAATGACGTTTTTGTCAACACATAGCACTACAAGTGACACTATACGACGGTGTTTTGCGTTCACGGATAAGGTTTATAACAAAAGTTGACGACAGAGGAATATATTTTATAAAACTAAAACTATAGGGGGAATATTGATAGGAGTCCAACGAATTTTACTCAAAAAAAATTATAAATGGATATTCAAAATCAGTTTTTAACCTAACTTAAAATTAATTTATCCTTAACTCCAACTATGTGTTCTTTTAGTTTGATTTTTTCATTAAACAAACTTGGGATCATTTTTGTTATCAAAATTAGTTTGATACAAGCTTTTATCAAACCAATTCTTAAGCCCCTTAGGAGGTGGTCGAGTTAGTAGAGTAGGAAGGTATGGAGTCAAAAGGTTCTGTGTTCGAATCTTCCTACTTACGCTCTCTCAATTAAGTCTGTCGTATAAGACTTGCCTAGTGCGGGATACCTGATTGGCTTGATTTGTAGGCTATCGTGTTAATTCAAAGGTTTACCTAGTGTGAAATACTCGGTTGACCTAATTTGCAGACTATTGTGTTAATCCGGAGATTTACTCGGTACATATCTAAAAGATAGCAGTTTCGGGTTCCTTCGTTGCCCAAAAAAAAACAAAAAAACAATTCCCAACCTTTTCCACAAAATTTCACTTTACTTGAAACCCTAATTATGATATTTGGTATAGACCTAGTGAACTAACTTTGGTGCCAGAAAGCTCACATAAGCAGAAGCAGAAAGCAAAGGCCTTGGCCGGTCAAAGATCTCTAGAAATAATGTAGTTGAAGATGCTGCTAAAAAGTGTAAGAAGACGTGACTCCCCACTTGCTCATGGGACTCTCTAAACCTCCATTTCCAATCAGAGCAATGAACCAAACGATCAAGATTGAAATTAGGACAAAAAAATTAGGTATGTGATGATTGGATGCCTAATTGAATTGGTGTCACAAAAACCAATTAGAAAAGCAGTTGGACCTCTTGTCAAAACACATTTGTTAATCATATTAACTTTTAAACCCTTTCCAACTAACCCCTCATGTGCTTTGTATATCATACCACTAATAGGTTGACCCCTTCCATTAAGATCAAGCTTTTAATTTGGGTTAATTAATTACACTTGTATTTATATAATGTAACATAAGGATAGACATAATAACCGCAACTTTCTTTTTGTATTTCTACAAAAAAGCTGTTTTCGCGACCTTCTAGCCACAAAAGAGTAACTTTACCAGATACTCCAAGACTGTAATTCTCGTATTTTAAAAATAAGTGATAATTTTTAAAGTAAGAGAATTAAAATGGGAAAAGTCAAATCGTAGTATTTAAACCTATTAATTTTTATATGTATAAATAAAGATAATTTCATAATATTATTATTATTTCCCAGGATACCATCTTACTCTACACCTTATATTGATGTACTAGTGAAATGGAAGTATGGACCATTTTATCACTGCCCAAAACAAAAACAAAAGAAGGAAAAATGGAGTTTTGTGGTTGTCCAACTAATATGTTTCCTATTTTCAAACATAGGCTTAGGTAAACAGTTTTTCAGACATCGCAAACCTCAATCTTCAATTGTCATACTGTCTGATGATATTAGCATAAGACTTTTGTTTTCTGGTTTGAGACAGAAGTTTAAAAATACTAACTAAAATAGAGAAAAAATAGATCAAGGAAATCAATCTTCCAAGAAATAAAGGTAACCAAAGTCCAATTGCTTGCAACCATTGATGACTTGAAGTATAAGTTTCTTTCTTGATGTGTTAATGTCAATTTAAGGTGTAGTAAATGAAGACAATGACACATCCTACATATTAAAATGGACTTTAAGTTGTATAGTTAGAAACTTAGAGTGAGACACAATTTACCAATATGATTTTATCATAAATTAATTATATCATCATCACAACCGGTCTGAAGTCCCGCACTGAAGCGGAATCGTGAGAGGTCTAATAGTATGCAACCTTACCCCTACATAGTATATAGTAAATGATTATCATTTAAATTAATTTTGTCACTTAATTCTAATAATACGTGATTTGCAAATTATTACGTGTAATTAATAATTTATCGGTGCAAATATGAAAAATAGTAAAAAAAGGAACCTTTTTCGTGTACTTTAATTCCAATGTCATCAACCACTAAGCATAGCTTGGAAAGACCAAATGAGAAATTTTATATGAAAACATGGCTCTTCCATATGGAGCACAAAGATTTTGACATCTCAACCATATCTAGATTTCTTTCCACAATATCCTTCCTAGTTTCCTCCTTCTTCTTTTCCATATATACTGACCATCTTCTCATCAATCTAACACCAAAGACACGATCTCTGTGTTAGCTCCTGGTTTAATTTCTGTCTCTTTATCTCTTTATCTTTTCATAAATCACCTTGGCATGGATGTGTAGCAAAAGGGTCATTCTTGGTTCTTCACCAAATCATCATCATGATCTTCATCTTCTTCTTCTTTATGTGGTAAGATTAGAGAGAAAGTGGTGATGTTGGAATGGCTCAATCAAATTAAACCTCCAAAGGGGTTCGATTTTGGGTCCTTTAATCTGATTGAGCCGTGCCAATATCGTACTTACTCCTTATACTCTCTTTTGTTACTTTCAATTTCGTGTTACTTCAGTGTTCTAATCTCAATGAAGAAGAAACATGACTTTCCTTTACTTCTCTAGTTTGACTCTGGGTTTAGAAGTAATCCATAACCATCAATACTAACTAGGGTTTTGGTTGAATTGGTATAAGAAACATCGTTCTCTAACTATTCATGCTATGATCAAATGCTTAACTTTATTTTCCACGAAAGTGAAGTTTGAAAATAGCAACAAGCCTTGTAGTTACCTAAGATTTGTTTCCTAATCATGTAAAACTCGGAATTCTCTCTTTAAAGATCTTAGAAGTTGGATCCTGTCCTGTGACCTATACCAAGTGCTCAAGAATATGTTTGTCTGGTTCAGCTAATCATTGGCAATGATTCTGAAGATAAGAGAATAGGTTCATGCAATGTAAATACTCATACATTATCTAGGGTTTCATTAGGTCTTTTTGGTTCTTCGTAATGAATATTAAAAGACTGATTCCAAAGGCGAATACGCATGACAACCACTAGCCAATATGGCCTGCGTCATTGTTCTAATCACTCCCTGTCATCCCAGCTGGAGCATTAAATAATACTTCCATAGTTTGTCTCCAGCATTTATTCAATATAGACTAGAAAAAGTACGGATACAAAATATCACTAATATAAAAACAAAAGACATTATACTCCAATTATCATCATATTGTATGGTCTTATCAATAAAATTTCAAGTTATATGGGATGCAATAACACAAATCTTATTACCAGGTAGCTCATGATGTTCGTATCAATCTATTATACACCTCTGCATCTAGCATTAGATAAACCCTATACAATAACCATCATAATTCTACCGTATCTTTTGTTTCATTTCTTTCGGAACAAAAAGTTGCGTAATCGGCCTATTTCTTACATATCCGAATCAATCCTATTTCTAATAGGAGCATTTGAAATTTTCCGAAATGTAGATAATCCTAGATTTGGCATAAATATATATATATATATATATGATATAGAATATTGTTTTCCGATTTTTGTTTTTCATAATATCAAATTCATCATATGCTTAGATACTTATTGCAGATTTTTCGTAATTCCAAACTAGAATTTTAATTATTATGCTCCTTGAGTATTAACCTTGTATATTTGAACTTACATTCACTTGGTGCGTCTCTACATACAACGACTGCTTAAGAAGGCAAGATAACAGTTAAAATGAAACACACAAGAAGATTTAATAAGAAAACAGAAATACCCAGATCATATTTTAGGATGATAGCGCTGAAACGAAGCTTTGGGAGGCAAAATGGAATTCATCATCAGCATCTTTTGCATAGACTCTCTCATCTTCTCGAGATATATTCATTCCTAAATGCTAATTATTACCAAATATACAAAAACATCTGCATAATTATAACCATTTATGCAGTTGGAGGATTATCAGCTTGTTTCGTTGATTGAATTGTCTATTGGTCTTGCTTCCTTTCGTGTGTGTATTATCGAGATGCATGCAGGTGAGTCCAAGCATGCAGCTAAGGAATGTGTAAGTACGTAGTATACATAATGAGAAAAGTACCTGAGTGGTGTCTTTTCAAGTCAGGTCTCTTTTTCTTAACAAGGTAGTGATTGAGTAGTAGAAGAGGTTATAAGCTTCTCTTCCATCAATTCATGTCTGATCAAGATTTCATTTTTTGCAATGTAAACGAGCTCATAAAAAGAAAGTTTGCTTTGTAATTAATCACAAATTAATCAAGTACCTTGAAGTTCTAAGTTACCTGAAACTAAACTTCAAGCTGATCAAACATATTTTGAACTGTTAAATTTGGATTGGACATACTCAATTTATTATAATTAGTCAAATTCAAAAGATATTATCAAGTTTAAATTTGATTAAGATTAAATTAAACTTAATTCATTGATTGGACTGGACACATTCTGCAACATAACAGGAAAGAGCACCGAGTTACTTCAAGCGGCTCAACATTTCCAGCCTCCATATAATCTTGGAAAACTTGGAAAGCAATGGCTTTTTTAAAAGAGAGGATATGAAGCTTCCTCTCTTTCACCATCTAAACACCAACTGTTTATATCAAGCATTTCACACATACATAATCCCCAGTCACGAAGGAAATCTTATAAGTATGGAAATACCGTGTGCTTTCCCACTAAGTGGTTTTGATAGCTTCAGAATCCAACTTCTTGCAATTTCATCCAAGGAAAAGTGCAATATTTACAGTGTGATGATACTGGTGGACAAAATTTAGCATCTTCAGGGGACGAGCAGATAGTGCTAATGCTCCAAGGAAGCCATTGGAGTATATGACATTAGCAGATAAACTGAGCTATAAACATGTAGACAGCAACCGGTGATGCTTTCTTCTGAGCTCTCGTGCGCATTCAGCGATAAGCCACGCCCAATTTCCCCACCGCAGAAAACTCCTGCCATCGGGATCCCAGGAAAATTCTCCAAGAATGGGGAGCTATCAACATTGGGCCGACCAAAGAATGATTCGCCGCGACCACAGCAGGAGAAAATAAAGCCTCCAATGAATTCCTTCTCTTTAACAGAATTGGCAACACCCTCGGTCTGAAAGAAGCTTCTATTAGTCAACCCTAGCTTCAAGTTCTTCAGTTTCTCACTGACATTAGTGCATGACGATGATGCTGTGTTCCGATCAGACTGATAAAACTGGAAATAGTCCCCAGTTTTGATGCCAACTCCATCGGCGAAAAGGTATTCTTCGTCTCCCCTGGAAAAAAGTTGAAACCCTCAAACTCATAGCAGGGAAAGAAAAGCTGTCATATAACTGGGATGCAAAGAGATAGAAGTAGTAATTCAAGAAGCTAGCCACAGAAAGAACCGCAAATGTTATCCTCCCCTCCCTCCACCACCCCTGGAAACATCCTAAATAGAAACACCAAATCACAAATCCAACCTTACCCAATAACTGCATGGAAAGCCAAGGATGTCATAAATCTCGACTTCTCTGATCCAAGAAAGCATTTTCTTCGTCTAGTTACCCCAATGAATAAAGCAGGGCATTCTATATGATTTCCCAACTGCCATATATATTAAAAAATCATGATTGACAGGATTGGAGTAACACAAAGAAAAAAAGAAGAACACCCAAGAAACAAAACAATCAAGAAAATAGAATTTGGGACAATAAAAAAGTATAACAAGGCCACAAAATGGCCAGTTATTGGATAAGCAAGCCTCATTTCCATTATGTTTGGGGAAAATTAGTGAGCACATAATCAAGTTTACATTTTTAAGTTAAAAAGCAGTAATTTAATCAAACATGAAGAAAAGGACTATTGCCTCTGTACACGAGATGTACAAAGAAAATTATGGACGTCCATGTCAAGCCCAAAGATTGCCCTATATAATTCTAGCAGAATCATTATTCATAACAAACTCATTTAACCACATAATAAAGAGATTTTGAAATCTTCAAAAGCTCCAGATATCCATATCCTCTTTCAGATGTTTTTGATGCTAAAAGTTCCTCAGCAACTCCAATCAAACTGAATTATTGCAAACCAATAACAGCAGACACGCGCAACAATGCAGGACAAACACAAAATAAATAAATAAGGATAAAGGAAGAAGCCATGATAATGAACAAATCAAAAGTAAACCTCATATATAGCAACATACATCATCATTGATGTCATTTAGAATCCTCTGACCATCAAGAATTTCCTGTCGTCCTTCTCTTCTAGCTGTGAGCCAAGTTGTATAATCAGAAGTGCTCACTCTGACAGAAGCTGCCTTGTATCTAGGACCTATTGCTGAAACACCATCTGATAATGCAGCATGGAACTGAATTTCACCTACACCTGCTCATTTAGTCAAGCCAGAATACATGAGACAAATAATAATGGACAAGAAGCAAATTACCACTTTAATTCAGCTTCCACGCCAATATTAAATATGAAACAAATACATAACAACAGATAACCCAGAGATTTAACTATCGTACCATAAGGTTTTTCTCTATCCCTTGCAAACACAAGGGCCAAGGCACCGGAAGACACTTTTCTTCTCCTGCCGATATTGATTGCTTCACTCCCACTTCTGCATACAAACTGGGCCTTCTCGTCACCAACAACAATAGTTTCCTTTGACAAAGCATAATCTGCAACACAACATATTATAAAACATTGTACTTAAGCTTTCTAAATGACACCTAATCGTATCTATCAATGATTTCACGGATAAAAATTAAACGAACTAGAATTATCACTTGTACGGTTACAAGTAAAATAATAGATCTGCCTCAGAACCATAACACCAAACAGAAACATAAGCACTGCTCTGGAGATAAAATAGCAATATGTATGTTGCAATATTTCAAGGTGCAAGCCACTTTACGCACCAATAAAGGTAAATCACATATAGGAGTCTGTTACCAGACTTATTTCATTAATTGTATTTTATAATGACAATTGACAAAAGAGAGTTGGTTAATTTCCATGCGTATAAAATTAAGAAAAGAAGTTAAAAAATTGAGCCAAACTTACCCAGCTTTTCAACTATACATTTTAGTTCACTCTCTTCATCCTGGAGAAACCATCAGCAAAATATTTGAAAGTAATCTCAAATGAAGAATGAAGGATTTTTGAGGAAGTTGCACTTACTCCAAACATAATAATCCCAAGGGGTGAAGTTGAACCTGAAACAGAGGTTGAAAAATTCCTGATAGCCATCACAAAGTTGTCAACCACTCCCATTCCAGGTACCTGCGTTAACAAGCATTCTGATATGGTGATTCAAATGGCAAAAAGAAAGCTAAAACATGCCCTATAAAATATGCAGCACCTCTATGGTATCCATCAACGCAAAAAATCTTAAATAATAACCAATGAAATGTTCACTAGCTTCTAGTCTTTGAGCACAGAAATGATTTATCCAGAAATTAGTTAACTTTCTGCTACAAAAAGAGCACGAATGACTAAGGTGAATCAAAAATCATGCAGGAGGCCACCCTCTAGAATTAAGTTCTTTCCAATCAGAATAAATGTTGAAAGCAGAAGTGACATTTGCTTCAAAGTTATTATTACCTTAGTTATTCCTATTAATGGGATTGCTTCTACTTTTAATCCTGGTACAAGGCCTACTGTCAATACCATGCCACAACTTCCATCCAAGTTTTCCTCCGCATCGCCATCACGACAGGAATCTCCAGGCAGGACCTAGAGAGGTTTTAAATTAATGGGGAGAAAAAAAGAAATGGAACAGTCAATCTTCTGATGAAGTTACAAGGTTAACAAATAACTATCTAACAATCAAATTCCAACCTCCTTAAACTCCTCGTTTACAACGTTTCTTCCCATGATTCCATTGGCAGAAGACAAGACAATTGGAGTTTCGGAACCCAGTTTATCAGCTAACTGCACCCACAAGTGTTAAGGAACCAACATATCAAACCTTTTCAATTCACGTCATCTTTTACCAACAAATATATAGAGGGAAAAATAATTCAGCTAGGAAATTCATACAAATTCGAGAATCGCCTCAGCTCTCAAGACGAAAACGCCAACAACATTTGCTATAGCAAAATGGGGTCGAATGGGCTCGGACAGGACTCTATCAACAACCTCTTGAACACACACCTGTTGATTCCAAATATGGGTTTTAAAATTCACATCCCAAAACTTAAAATTGAAAATTTTTCATCTTTTTTCAACAAGAAGCGTCAAAATTTGAAAGTCTCCAACTTTTCCACAATCCAACAACAGAAAGAATGAAACTGGAGTCTAAACAAACCAAAACTTACAAGCGAAGATGGGTTTAGCGACATAGCAGAAGCAAGCTTAGGACGAGAGAGGATGTGATTGCAAATTCGGTTCCATGATTTGCTTACGCAAGCCGCTGATGCAAAGGACAAGGCGGGGAGCCTCTTAAGGATGTTGTGAACAAGGTCTTCGTTTATCGAATCAAACCCTGTTACAGCCATCTCCTTGGGCTTTTGGTTCTTCAACGATGACGACGATGTTTTCTCCATGTGAGCAAGAATGATGAATTACTTCATAGGAGCTCTGCTCTGTTTTGTTTCTTTTGGCTTGGTTGTCACTATCTCACTAGTTTTTATTTCGTACAATAAGATCCCAATTTATTTAAGTCATGTATTTTAAACTCTAAAATATTATATATAATTTTAATATTTTAATATCAAATTTTAAGATTTATATAAGCCAATAAATATTTCTATTGATTGACAATTTTTATAGTTAAAGTCAAAAGTGAATGTAACAATGTCCAAAAATTTCTGCTTCGCATGAGTTTGACTTTTTGCTCCTCATGAGTTTGAGGAGAGTTACGATATACGTTATTTGTAATTTTATAGTCATAAAAGAGTAATTTTATCGGTTGCTTCAATTATTCTGATACTTATTCTCAATAATATAAAATTAGCACCTACATTTTTATGTAATCAACATTTTTAAAAAAGTTAATATGAAAGATGTTACTTTTCATTATTTAATAGCACTGTCTTATTTATCAATTGGACTAAAAAAATGTTTTTGTATTATTTATTTGAAATGCTTAAACAGAAATTATATTTAAAAGTTTCTTAAAAATTAATAATTAATTATAAAATATTTAAACAGTAAAATAAGAAAATGTCAAATTATATGAAACCTAATGTATTTAATTCTTAGTTAAATTTAACATAGCTATTAGAATTATTTCATATTAATGTAACAAAATAATCCTCTCTAATATTTCAATTTTTTTCATATTACCTTTCTGTTGGTAACCAATTGGATTTTAATATTAAAATCATATAAACTAAAATCATATAAACTTTTAATTTCATATGATTCAAATCTTGTTAATTGAAAGTCTCATATATCAATTCCTTATCCATTTTAAGGAACTAAAATGTAATTATCTTTTTTAAAATTCTGTTAACTTAATGATTTATAACTTCAAATGTTAGAACTAACTCTATAATCTATAATCTAAGCATTGTTAAGAAGAAAAAAGTGAACAGGAATCATAGATTTCATCAAACACTCAGTACTTGTTCTTAACACTTATGGATCCATATAACAGTCCTTCCTCCCAATTCCTTTACTTACTACAGGAAACAATTGAAGTTGGGCATGAGAATTCAGCTTGAACTTGGAAAGAAGCAATCATAAAGAAATAACTGAAATGGTTTGCAACAATCCAGTTCAGGGCAATTTTCAAAAGGAATCCACAGTTGCAGTTCATCTCTGTCAAGTTCCAACGGGAATTACTCCCAAGTAAATGGAAGGGTATGGGACACTTTGTTCCGAGTAGAATCACCAGGCCTCATTTGAAACATTCCTGAGCAATCAACATCATGAGCATCCCTGCTGTGGGATACAAAAACTGGTTCCATGGGGTCTAAAGTATTGGCATGTAGGCATTGATCTAATGGCTGCATATTATGCACTGAATCTGGTTGCAGAATGTGGTTCCCAGGTGTCCGCATCCTCGATGATGACAGAAGAGAGAGAGCACAATCCAAGTCGCGGACTCGTGTTGTTAACCTGTCATTGTCAAAAAACATAGCGTGGCTGCCAGTGCCACCACTGGTTTCTGCTAGAGAAAAGGTAGTCAGAAGAGGCTGGCAGATAGAAGGCTCAGGAGTTGGTTGATTGCCAAGGTTGGGGTTATCAGGTTCCAGGAATAAGAATTTCTTTCCTTCTTTACAGGTGTTCAGGGAGGATCCCAGGAATAGGCTTTGTTTGTCGGGTAGTTGTATTTGTTGGTGGAAATTACAGTGTCTACCATTTGAAATTGTCTCTGTATTGACAGCTCCAATCCAGGAGGAATTCACTACAGTAGCAGATGGATATGCATGTGAACCAGAAAATGTCAACAATTGGGAACCTGAAACATGCCGAAGATGAGTTTTACAATTGGTCTCGAAATAGTTTTAAGCATCCTGCATTTGATTCTGAAAGGAAAGGAGAGAACAAAAGGAAAAGAGAGGTTTTGTTTTTTGTCCAGATTCATCTCCTCTTCTATGGATCAACTAGAAACACAATCTGATATCAGAACATGAGACCAAAATCTGACATGCCAATGATTTAAAGCTGCAATTCAAGTAAAGTCCAGAAGTAGGCAGCAATGCTCAAGTAGCCATAAAAACAATGAATTTGAAGAACAGCACTGAATTTAGAATTTTCAGAACACACAATAATATTCTGGGAGCTTAAGTGCAGAAGATGTAGAACGAGTGGATTGTAAAAGATTATCGTTATCCTTGTAAAGTGAACATTTTAGTAAGATAAACACTGAATTGAAGTATGAAAAGTCACATGAATTTTGGTTCCCTTAGTTATGCAAATGTACGTGCAATATGAAAGTGTGAATGAGTCCACTCAAGCACTTCAGCATCTGACCTTGGTAATTGCAGAAAAAGCTTCCAGAATAGGAGTGTGGATCAGGCTGAGGCTTTCTTCGACGCCGGTTGTGTCCGTCGAGACGTTTCCTGCAACTTCTTTTCCCTTCGTCAAATTCCTCTGGTGAATGGAACCTGTGGAAAGAGTGCAGAATCTGATAAGAGACCAGAGGCTTGCCACAGGATTGCGATGCTCAGACGAAAGGACTTGAACGTGACAGACCTCAAGTAATAGCTAGGTTCGACACATTTACATCATTAGGAACGGCTCAATGAAGGATCCAAGCGAGGAAGAGAACTTGGATTTATCCTTCAAAAATGTATGGTTGCACAACTATTGCATTAGCTACACCAAAAGCTCATGCAATAACAAAACAGAGAAAAAAAGTTCCAGAAAATTAGTATCAAAGCCATTTTCTCAGTTGGGTACATGACCAAATGATATTCACCTTTAAAAACAACGACCAAATGATATTCTCCTTTAAAAACAATCATTAGTTGAATGCAGAACATTGCATCTAATTGTAATGGCCAGTGACACACTGTAAACAGATGGTATGATGATTTACGACTTGTTAAAAGATGTCAGAGATAGCCAGTTTAACCATCCGTTCCAGAAATCACAGAGAGTAAAGCACTCATGGAGTTCTGATACAAAACATCATAAAATTACCCACACCTGCTGCACTGCTGACAAAATCGCTGCTTCTGGCCTCCAATGGTAACTTCTGGGGACTTGGAATGGAGCTCACAGACCTTATGACGTCTATGATAGTCCCTGCAACAACTAAGATTCGCCTTGCATCCATCAACTAGGCATGATACAACTTGAGTTCCATTACCTGCTCCTCGTGCCCTTTTTGTTGAACCTGAAGTTGAAGACTCCACTTTAGAGACTTCAGAAGGCGGAGGCTGCTGCTTCCACCTGTTGATTGAATCTTCACTTGAATTACTACCCCCTTCACCAAGTCTCAGATCAATTGAGCAATCCTCTCTAACCCTGTAATCTTGAACCATGTTTGATCTGTCAAATGCCGCTACATCCATCTTTGAAACAGCTTCCTGCTCGAATTCAGACAAATCCCAAGAACCTGCCTTCAATTTCCAGTCCATAAAGCCTTTTATTCTCCTCTTCAGATATCACTTAGTCGCTCCACACCAACACAGCAAGCTTCTCTAAAAAAAAAGTTACGTATAGTAACCAAATAATCAATCGTAGCACCAACCAAGACACGACGGTGACTTTAAGTTGTTAAAAATAAAGGAAAAGAAGGATTTACTCAACTAATCTCGAAGCTTAAAAGTCCAACTCTAATGGAGGCCTAGGGGGTCTGAAAATCCACAAATTAAATGTGAATTTGGCAACACATCATCACCATCTTACATGCATTTTTTTCCCATATATTAACGAAGAAAATTTGGAAAAAAAATAAAACAACATTACCAGAAAGTTCTTTCCTTTCTGGTTAGCAATCATAGACTCATAGTTCCAACAGTATGGGAACTTACGCATCCAAAGGCTACAAACTAGAAGTAAAGGAATAACAGTAGAAGACTGGTATTTTTTCCGTTTACAGGTCCTTCATTTACTGACAAGGAGGCATAAAACAAAAAGAACCACTAAAGGAAGTAGTCAACACAGGGAAAGAAAATTACTGTAATCATTCTGAAACCATAAAAAGATGATATTGTTCGAAAAGGAAAATAAATACTCAAATGCTGTCTCCTTACAAGAATCCAAGAAAAAGGATCAGAGCAAAGAAAAATACCAGTAGAATGGAGTGCAGAAATATCACTGACAGGGAAGATGGTTTTCAGGGGTGGGGTTAAATAGGTTGTAAGTGAGTATTTTTAACTTTCAAAGTTCACTTCTTTTTGCTTTTTAGGGGAAAAAAAAAAACCATTTTCCATTTTTAGGGTTGGAAAGTTTTGTCTTGAGAACGGAAAAGGATAACAAGGACAGGCCCGTTTGTTCCTATCAACTTTCATCCACGAGCCAAGAGAAGAAAAAGTACAGGCATGGATGCTTAGATGAAAGCAAGTGGCATTGTGTTTCACATTTCACAGCATATATTTCTTTTCTTTTTGGGACTTGTTGCTTTTCTTTTCTTATTTGGTGTTTTGCCTTTCCACTGCTAATGGGAACACAGACATGGCCAACTTTGTAGCTCTAATCATGGACTCCATCAGTATATTAGTCAAGGTATGTACTGAAATAGTAAGTGGGATTCTTTTGTAGGGTACCACTTGACAGATTAAACTCAAATGAGAATGGAATTTGAACTTATAAAATTAATACAAAAACGAGACTCAGTCAATCTCTTGACCAATCTGCTTAGTTGCATTACTCTTCCAAGTTTGGGGACTCATTACTCCTAAACCATTAATTTAAGAATAGTATACATTATCATGGAACAAAGGGGAGCAAGGGTTTTGGTTGGCCAAATTTAACAATTTAAATAATATTATTTTAATTATATTCATAAATAAATAATTAAATATAAATCTGAACTCTACTTTAATTATTTCACTCATATTTAAATAATTATTCTAAAGTCTAAAGAATATAATATAATCTTTAGGTACAAATTATATGTGCACAAATTATATGCACAACACAAAATTTGACAATACAATCTAATATAATCACCCTTTATAGTACAACCAAATTTTAACCTTGATAATAATATGGTAAAAATTAAAAAACTAAATTGGTCCGACTGATTTATTCGTAAAAAAATCTTTAAACAACTCATTTTTAAAATTCGGTTTAGTATAATATTTGTTATTATTAAAAGTTCACTGATGTATTAATTCATTAGTTAATTTTCATAAACTAATTGATTTTACTAGTTAATTTTTATTTAATAGATTTTCTTTAATTAAACTGTATTTTTTAGTGGGCAAGAATAATTTTTCTTCAAATTTATTTAATTTTTATTATATATAAATTTTATAATAAGTCAATACTTATTAAAACTTTAAATATCTTATTTTATCAGTTTAATTTTTTGTTAATTATAAGACAATGCACATCAATCTTCAACATGTTTTAAATACCAAACTGGAATTTAAATCAGTAAAACAAGATATTTAAGACATAAAAGGTTCAATCAGTATTAAATTGTTATAAAAATGGTTAAAAATTAAATATTTTGACATATGATTGAATGAAATTGTCATTATCTATCGAGTAATTTAGATTTTAATTAAAACTTATTAAATAAAAATTAATTTATGATAATTTATTGATTTACAAATTTAATCGATTAATTAATAAATTGATCGATTTTAACGAGACGAGTTATTAAAATAAATCGAATATAAAAGTTTAAAATTAGATTGAAAAATTAGCTTTTTAAAAAAATTATGATTAATTTTTTATTAATTAATATTAAGAGAGAGTTTTACGTTTACCTTATATATATATATAAGAAAAGACAGATTTGAAATGTACAACATGAGCATAAATGAGTGAGGTTCAACATCTGAATGTAGACATATGAAGAGCAGACAAGCTTTTAATATCACCAACAACCAAATGAAACGTGGTAGCTGTGAATTTGATGCGGTCCATCCGTAATTGATGGGACCAATTTTTGTAATATTATTTCACAAAAATTATTCAAATTTACAGTCATATTTTTAATTAAAAATCAGAAATTGTAATAACATTATAATAATAAAATCGATTCATAAAATTCTATAAATTCAAGAAATAAATTTATTTCAAAAGAAGTTCGTCTATTATATATTTATAAATTAATAATAAGATATTCATTTAAATAAAATAAATATTTAATTAAGTAAAATTTTTAGAAAGTTTTTTTATCCTATAAATTCACTAATTCTTGCGAAAACAATAACTAATAATTACGTTTTAGTAAAAACCTCGTTGAGATATAAGTCTCGTTTGGTTATCTATCAATCAGCTAAATTAGTTGATTGATTGTTTTTAGCTGTTTGACTCTTTAAATAGCTAATAAAGTTGCTTGAAGAGTAGCTCTTTCATCGATTAATTAAAGATAAATAGTCAAAAACCAATTTTTTAATCATTAAAAACCAAAATTTTAATTGATAAGTTGTGTAATATTTTGCTGATTATATTGTATTCTTAATTAAGTTGCAATTAAGTAACACATGCGTCATATTTTTGTTAGTTCTAATATATAACAATTTCTAATAAGTAGGACAACCTAGTTGAGGTTCCTAGATACTTATATTTTAGGAATATTATTTATTCTTATAATTGTTTTATACAGTCATAGGTTAGATATACAATGTTGACCTTAAACGAAAATGAAATAGAAAGAGTTGCATAAATTTCTCATAGATGATAAAACAGTACAGGTGCACATGACTTCTCTAAAATTTAAATTCTTATAAGAATATTCAACGAAATACTAAGATATATAATATTCATACATTTTTTTGAAAGTCATGTTCTCATAAGTTATTTTATACATAAACAACTAATTTTACCAAACATCTCTAACAAACAGTTAATGCAATCTACTGGTGGTCAAATCAGTTAACAGCTAATGCAATCAACTGATTGCCAATCAGGGCCATAAAATTTGAGAAATTCCAAAAATACGCAACTTTACTGCTAAATAGTAAAAAGGTGTTGTGATAAACCTGGAAGAAAAAAATAAAAATGGTTTAAAGCAAACAAGGTTAAAAAATATACACAAATAACTATATATAATAAAAATACATTGTCTACACTTTAGTTAATATCTCGTTAATTCACGAGATTTAGAGCGATGTAATAATACGCAACCTTACTCTTATATATACGAGAGATTGCTCTTATATATACGAGAGATTGTTTTTATCTTCTTAACAATCTTTTTTTGAAAGTATCAAAAAAAGAATGTATTCCATAAATTTAATATATTTTAAACCGTTCGTGATATTAATCAGTACCCTAAAAGAGTAGGCAAATCGAATGGCTGAGGGTTTTGTCGTACTTTTGAATCGAAGACTTGGTGGTCCTCAGACGTCAAGATTATGCAGACCTCTCTTCTTTTTGCACTTTATTGTAAGCCGGTCATTTCTGATCCTTCGATTCTGAGTGGGGACACGTGGAGAACCACCGGTTGTTAGCATTTCTCACACGTTTTATTCATGCTCCATTCACTCAACCCTTTTTTTTTCTTTTTTTTTTACTTGCTAGGAATTTTTTTTATTTGATATTTGAAAATAAAAAATAAGATTACTTATTATTAAATTTTTATTAACCTTAAAAAAGACATAGTATTGTAAATAATTAGAAATATCATCTATATCTTCAGACTCCGTGATCCAACGAGATTTTAATTAGATGTTGACGATGACAAGAAATATTATGCATATAATTTTTATGTTATCTATTTATTTACTTATTATAGCAAAAAGTCTTAGATGTTAAACAAAATAATTGAATAAGAAAAATGAAATAAAAATTACTTATTTTGAATAAAAATTAACATAATTAAGCAAAGTGATGCAAGGATGGTAAATAAAAGGAGAATAAAATTTTAATTAATTATTTTTAATATTTTTTTCATTTCATAGAGATTTTATAGGGATCTCCAAGGTGATTTCTACCGGTGTTATTATTGTAGAGATTTTAGGGATACAAGGAAATATTTAAAATTTTAAAGAATTTTTTCCTTGGAAAATCAATATTAAAATTTAATTTTCCTTTATTTTTATAAAATATATTTTCTTTATCTTTTAAATAAAAACATTTTTATTCCCTGGTTAAGTACAATTTTGATTGAAATATACATAATTAAATAATATCTTTTATTACGCATTAAATTATCTAATCTAATTATTCTGTTCTAATTATGTTTCATTAAATTTTATCTATATATTTATTTAGGATTTACATAAATGTGTAAATAAGATTTAATGGAACAAGAACACTATAATCAGAATAAAAGATCTGATCACCTTTTATTACGTGGCCTAAATTCCATTGCGTGGAGGGTAGATGGAGTGTTGTCTTCCTTCCAACCACCTCAACCACTCCTAAATGACCACTTTCCCTTTTATCAGTCGATTGGTCTCAGCTCACTCTTTTGGGATTTTCAAGGAACCAAATTCCTTGTGCGTATCGTTTCAAGGAATCGAATTTGGGCCTTTTCCAAAGTTGTTGCCAGGCCTAAACTCATGGAGGATTCTAATAGAAAGACCCGGATCCGGTTACCGAATTAATGGACGTGGAGGACCGCCAGTGTCATTCTTTGTTCTTCCGTGATTGGCCGGATTTGGTAAAGTTTCCGAGCGATTTTAGGGTTTCTGGTTGTTTGCTTTTTGCTTCTGTAATAATCCTGATCGGTTTAGTTGCTTATAGGGTTTTCTAGAATATGGACGGAGAGGAGCTGACGGAGCAGGAAACTGCTCTCTACGACCGCCAGATTAGAGTTTGGGGCGCTGATGCCCAAAGAAGGTAACTTTTCCAGTTCTTCATACAAATTGTTTCATTTCTAATTTTGTTACTCTTTTAGTTTAAAAAGTTCATGTTTTTGATGTTTTAGACTGAGCAAATCTCATGTGTTAGTGCACGGAATGGCAGGGTCAGTTGCAGAGGTATGCCTCGAACTTTTGGAAGTTTTTAATTGCTGTCTGTTGATTATGTTTGTAAATCGGGCAGCTGCATTTTTCTATGAACTGAAGGTTTTCCATTTTTTGGGTCAATTTTGTAAAATGGGTAGTTCTGTAAGAACATTGTATTGGCGGGAGTTGGCAGTTTGACCTTAGTAGATGACCGGCCTGTCACTGAAGGAGCATTGACCGCAAACTTTTTGATTCTACCTGATGAAAGTGTGTCTAATGGGAAATCTCTGGCTGATCTTTGTTGTGATTCCTTGAAGGAATTCAATCCGATGGTTCGTGTTTCGGTGGAAAAAGGTTCAATAATTTAAGCTTCACATGCTCCGACTGCTGTATATTTAATGTTATTTTGATTGCATTAATGCTTAAGATGATATAGTTAATTGAGTAAATGTTTGCTAGTTCTAATCAATGATTGAAAAGGTTTGGCAATTTGATGTCGCATGTTCTGAATGATGTTTAATTAATGTTATTTTGTTTACAGTAATGCTTAAAATGGTATAGTTATTGAATTGAGTAAAAGTTTTCTAGTTCTAGGACTTGTTCCAATGTTAATTATTTTATCTACGCATATTACAGGTGATTTGTTAAGCTTTGGTGAAGAATTCTATGATAAGTTCGATGTTGTTGTTGTCAGCTGTTGCCCTCTTGCAACCAAAGTGTGTTACTCTTTTTGTTCACAAATAGATATGTATTACTAACTTTAGTTTTTAATTTCCTTAGTCAATTTTTCCTTGTTCTGACTGTTAATTTGCAAATGTTTAATGTAGAAATCAATCAATGAGAAGTGCCGAAAGTTATCAAAGCGTGTAGCATTTTATACTGTTGATTGCAGAGATTTATGCGGTGAGATCTTTGTTGATTTACAGAAATATAAATACACAAAGGTAACGATAGTTTGTCCTTATACCCGAAATCTTTTTCATTTTTGATGCATATACTCCCAAGTCTTTTGCTTTAACTGCCTAATACATGCTGAAATTTCAATTCCTAAATTATAAACCATCAATATATCATCAAACTTGTTCCTTTTTTCTATTGTGACAACTTTTTTTCCATTTTAGCTCTCAGCTTGATTGTTACTCATTTTATCTTGGTTATCTGCTTTATTGTTACAATGGCTTTACATTAGTATTACAGGTGATTGACCTGCAACCCTTTTGTTGCATATAACAGTCAATATCAAAGAGATTAGGTGTTCATAAGAGAGTTATGTTAAACTTTTAGGGAGCTAAGTATGTAGCTTTTGAGAACCTGTAATGCTTTTTTTTACATAGGACTAATTTTTCTCAATTTCTTGTCATTGACAGAAAAAACTAGATGAAACTACTGAATGTGAACTACAATATCCAAGTTTTCAGGTATCACCAAGGTCTTGGAGCTCTTTTTTAGGTTGATCTATGAAGGAAACTGGTCATGCAGCCTTTGAATCCATTTTGATTTATCTTTCTTTGCAGGAGGCAGTTTCAGTTCCCTGGTCAATGCTTCCGAGGAAAGTGTCAAAGCTGTACTTTGCTCTGAGAGGTGCAATTCCTTATTTGCTTATTCTTTCTCCATAAATGTTTATATATATATAGGAAACAAAGGGATAAGGTTTCTGTGTATAGATGTGAAGCAATGGTCTGTCTAAAACAACAATGCAAGAGAAATGTAGATTTGTGATCCTGTTTCCTTTTATTGGACCGGAGGGAGGCTTTCTTATATTTCTGAGTAGTGGTTTCCAATCCCTACTATCCATAATAATATGAATTCATGTGGATCTTCTTATTGCAGTGATAGAAAAGTTTGAAGAGGTTGGGGGACGCAATCCAGGAGATACTTGTATTGAGGATCTTCCAGCTGTTCTGCAGATGAAGAAGGAATTGTGTGAGGCTCAGGTCTGTTCTTAACTTTGATTTTTTTTCAGATGGTTATTTGCTGCACATCCTTACTCTAGCGTTCTCTGTTCAGTCAATGAGTGAATCACATGTTCCAAATGCCCTCCTAGAAAGGTTATTGATGGGTGCAAGAGAATTTCCTCCAGTTTGTGCCGTTATTGGGGGAATCCTTGGACAGGTATCCTTCCTAGTTAAATTCTTTCCTTTACCTAATGATCTTGCTGCCCTTTGGTTTGTAACTTGATGTATTTTAAATGAACCCCTTAGGAGGTCATCAAAGCGATATCTGGCAAAGGAGATCCACTCAAGAACTTCTTCTTCTTTGATGCAATGGACGGGAAAGGTATAATTGAGGACATAGTGAATCCTAACCCAGAAAAGTAAGCAGCTTGTTTAGGGAGACTCCCGCTCTGTATATGCAGTCATTCCATCTTTTCTACGAAATTACAGAATGCAGCATATAGATTTTCTTCAGGCTTGCTAAATGTGAAATCTGGGATAAGTTAGCTGATTATTAAGCCCTATTTGAACCCGTTTAGCTCAGAATTATTTAACCGTAGGCATTTCAGGGGTCTGCCTCTGATGGTAAATTTAGGGAACATCTTGAAAAACAGAAGTCAGAAAGCTTTATGAATTTGATTCACAGTTCATCATACCTGAATTAAACTTAGTATGTTTTCTGTTTCATCTTTTAATCAACCCCGGAATTGTCAAAATGCTTGTGCTGTTAGTTGCCTTCTAGCAAGTAACGTTTTGCTGCAGAATTGCACAGCATTAAGTAATCTCTGATAATCATTGTTTGTTCATTGGAGTTATAGAATCTCCAGTCTCTGATTTGAGACTGATACTTCCATTTATTCCTGATCTTGGTTGTGGCCGGATGTGCAATTATTGTCTCATAAATTAGAGGGAAACGTTTAAAGGTCACCATGTCCACGGTACTAGTAAAATGGAAAATAAGCAGCTTTTAGTGGTGGGGCGCTTTTAGCAACATGACATGTATGCTCCACAAGCTCCGTGAAAACGTTTGAAGATGTACAGAACTTGTAACGTTTGAAGATGTATAGAACGCCTTAACAATCTTAAATTTCACAAAAACATGATTAAGCAATTGGCTCCTGAGAAATAGGAACTGAAACAGACTAATATCATCCTACTTTCAAGAAAAACATCCCCAGTAATGGAATTAACATCAAAGAACAGGCAAAAAGGAAGCCAACCACAAAATGGAAAGAGCAACCACACAATGGAAAGAGCTAGTAAAGTCCTACGTAGGGCATCATCAACTGGTTAATGCAGCATGGTTAAATCTCTTCATGAACTCGTTGACAGTGTTCCAAGAAATCTCACGTCTTCTCTTCAAGAGGAGTATGGAAGGTGAGGGAAAATGACTTCGCAGTTGAAGAGATACGTAGAGACCGAAGAGCCGCTACATGAGGAGTGGCAAGTTAGGAAGGGATGATCACTTTTTCCTGAAGTGGGGGGTGTGTAATCACCTGCATTCTCCAGGTGAAAACTAGATATTGAGCAGTGGTTGGTATAGTTTTGGCGGGGAAAGTGAAGAGAGGTACTCGCGAGCTTATGATTCTGATGTTAAGAACGAAAATGTGAAAAGCCAACAAAGGTTTAGTCCTGTTTGTGACCATTTTGGTGCAGGTTCTACTTATTAGTCACTATCATCTTCTCCTTGTTCTTCAGTTTCTGATAATGATTACTGTGGAGGGATCAGACAAGGTATGGTGGAACAGAAAGAGGAGAGGGTAGCAATTGTTGCAGAAAAGAAGAGAGGTTCAGTGGCAGGTTCTGTTGCTTCTAGGACAGAAGAAAACGTTTTCCACGGTCTGGATAGCAATCATCTTTTGGTTTCATCTCATGGAAGAGTTTAAGTTGTGATCATTAACACTATTTGCCATTCTCACTTATCAATATACCTGTTCATGCAAGGAATACAAAAATTTAATTTGAGTGCTGATTCATCGTTCCATATCTAGTACTTTTATAAAGGAATGTATGTCTGCATCTGTGTTAGGATGTCTCCTAAGTCCTGGAAGGATGTCTCAGTGTGATGCGAGTGCATTCCTTCGTAGGTTGTAACCACAATCTCTTCGTCCTTGGAACTACGTTGGACTTGCTTCTTCACCTTGCATCCCTTGAACGTGCACTTATAATAACTTCTGCAGAAGAAAATTTGAAGATTTGCATATCTTTGGAAAGTGTCTAATGAGCAAATCTTGGATGTTATTGCCAAAATCAGAAATTCATGAGTAACTTCCATGAAAATTAATTTGATGCTTTGCAGATAAAACGATGCAAACAAGATAATATCAAAGAAGATTAGATCTCAAATTTTAGAATTCTTAATATACTCCGATTCTAAATTTCATTTCAGTATCAGAAACTTATAGAACAAATTCATGCAATAGATGGGCCATTCAACAGAGGATCCAGCACCAACTTTCCCGGAAAATAAGACGAAAACATGCACATGAGAGACCTAAAAATAGCAGCAATATTTGAAGATAACACCAACCTTGGAAACTTGTTGTTCTTAACAGTCTTTTGCCCATACTTCCTCCATCTGTATCCATCATCAAGAACATCAACCTGACTCTTCGTTTGAAACGCAAATCTATGCCTCTTATGCTCCTTAACATCCCCTGCTCTTTTTAACGATGGTTTCACCTTTTTCCCTGAACCGCTTGTAGTGTTTATGTCACCGTTTAACTTTTCAGGTTCTGCCGCCGCCACATTTTTACCGTGACCATGAAGAGAACAGAAAAGGGTCTCTGTCGTGTCTAACTCTGATGTAGAAGCTGAAGGTCCTGATGAGCCTGGAAGAAGTATACGATAGCTCTCCATTGATCAAAGGGAATAGTTTGAAGCCATGAACGAAGTTACAAGAAGAAGAAGCTAACCACACTTCATAAGAGATGGTTACATAGATTTGAGCATGTATATGTATATGTTACAAAAAAGGTTAGGCGGCTTAGTGGCCAACGATTGATTCACTCACTACAGGATAATGGAAAAGACAAAAAGAATAGTCTTGTGCAGTTCAGCGAGACAAGTCGTAAACGACACGTAAATTGACAAGAACATGACGTTTGAAGATTCAATGGTGACAAAAATGGCAAGGTTTTCATGCAAAGCCATCGTAGAGAGCAGAGTTGAAATTAACATGTGATGTACATGGTTGCTTATCATTGACTTAATTTAGAGTCTGCAGTATCTACTAAGTTTCTGCTACTTTTTTAAGTGTAACAGATTAAGTTGGTATTCTTGTATCGAACCCGTCGCTTAAATTTGAGTGATCCGATCGGATACTCGATACGCATTACGAATTCAAGTTATAAAACGAAAGTTGAAATGAGAAGTGAAGGTCACATTCACTTGAATCAGGTTGGATTCTTGAATCTTTGTGATCAAGTTCATGATTAGGAGAGGGATTAATTTCCACCAATAGAAGATTGCTGTTTTTGGTAAATTCAATAGAGCTCACTGTACTGGTAAATCCAGTTTCGAGGTAAGTTCAGGCATCACCAACTAACCATTCCATTACAACAACACGTCAATTTGGTCTTACAATTCCATGTGGCGTTTTTCACATTCTTAGAGTCAAAAAAGCAGAAGCTTTAAGTTTCAGAGAAGAAAAACAAGTGCAATACGTCCATCTTAGTGGATTGAATTTAACACTCCCGAGATTTACGCCATTATCAGAAATACGAAAGCATTATAAACATTGTTCAACTGGTGGCTATTTTGCTGGTTGATCATACTACAGAAACTTACCCTTTTAACAACTTGTCCTAAATCACAACTTTGCGGATTGATCTGGTTGATATCCTTCCAGGCCAGCGCCTGTAGGGATTAGTGATAATAAGAACAATTGTATTGTTAGTGGCTAGCAAGGTAGTTGACACCTCAGCCTTTGGCACTCCAGACAAAGTGTGACAGCAAATTGCTTTTCTTCAGGGTAGAAAGATTTATAGGATTTTCTATATCAGGAACTGAAAAAATGAGATTAACAAAGAAGAAGACTTGCATCATTTTCAGTGAGATTTAAATCAGCAATACACGATTTACTCAATAAACTCCCAAGTGTATGCAATAGCAACAGTGTATGTTCATTTCTGATCAACCTGCAACCTCTTAAATTAAGAGATTATAACTTATTATACCAGTTGGACCATCCATTGAAGCAATAAGTTCTTTTAAAACAGAAGATAAAGACAATACCTGGATTTGTCATACGAATTTTGAGCACAGAGAGAGTGCTGAATTTTATTCCTAGTAACTATTGTACTTGAAGGACTCAATGTATCAGCTGCAGATTCCTAAGGTTAACAACATGCGATGAAGGCTCAAATGCTGTATACGTGCTAAAAGAAACCCTTCCGTAAGATGCACACTTTCACCTAGGAGTTCAGTTCTTCCCATGATTCAATCCACGCAACCATGGAGTTACCAAGTTGATGGAAGTAAGGATCAATGGGACCAAGCTTTTCCTTAACCAGTTTGGCGAGCTCAATGAAGCAACTTTGCACAGTGGTACACTCCTTTGGGAAAACGACTGATTGGAAGAATGGGATGATCTGTTCAAGCCAGAATATTCCCTTTTGTTCCTTCTTCATTGTATCAAATGGATTGTTTGCCTCGTTATGCCAAACATACGGTAGCCCTGTCTTCACGCCAAGACCCAGATGGTCGCAGATGACCTGATATCCACATCCATTGTTAACATTAAATGTGTTACTTGAAGCTGTATATATGAGAAAGCAACTGCCAAGAAAAAACACAAGGAATCCATAACTGTGGAATGCTCCCACAATCAGAAAGTTCACCAAAACTTGCAGGCCCTCAGGCATCAGTCACTATAATGAAGCTCGACATAGAAAATTTGAACTACCAACTACACAATCCAATCAACTGCTCTAATGTAATCTAAATGCCATCCAAATCAGAGGAGATTATGAATAGTTGAAAAATATGAATAAATTGAGTAAAAGAATACCTTTGCACACCAGCCAGCCCACATATCATCGCATCTGCCAAAGGAAGCATCACCTATAAGGCCAAAGTACATGGCAGGACCTATCAGTTCCCTGTTGAAAGCAAGATTCATACCACACAATGGGAAGAGGGTACCCTTTGGAACGGTCACAACAGCATCAACATACCTATATCAGAAACCCATCCACAGTTAGGCAAACATTACAGTAGCATGGGCTTCCTAACAAAAATCTAAGGCTTTGAAGTCAGAACGTATAAAGCTCACAAATATATGAAAAGACCAAGAGTTTTGAGTTTGGAACAATATTAGCTATTTCTAAATCCTGAAGACAGAAACTGAAAATTTAAATTGCTAACATACTACTACACAACTCGAAGACTACTATTCGTCTTAATTCTTAAAGCACATTGAGATGAGACCAAACAAAAAGGCAATTACTAGAAACTAGAATGGCAAGTGAGCAAAGAAAGATAGAGTAGTGAAGAGTGAATGAACCTGGTGTTGCGCTCAAGAGGCTTCACAAGCTGAGTAGGAGTATCATAGTCAGGAATGTTGAGCCAAAGCCCATGAGAAATGGCTGTGGGGACTCCTTCTCTCAAGCTAAATGGGTAGCCTCTAACAAAATCAGTTCCATCTCTGTATGGATCATATAAGGTGTTGAAGAAAAAAGGGGTCGATGGTGTCAACAGATTCTCCATGTGCTGTTGCAACGCATTTATCTCTCTTCCACTCGGATCCTTGGCCACCTTAATTAGCCAATATCAGAATTTCTTTAGTTCACACCTTATTCAAGAAAATACTGATATGTGAAACTAAAACACCATCCCCATCATAAGATCAGACAACGAAGCTAGCTCTCAAAATTACGAAGGAACTGGACAAAAAGTACAGAAATTTGTCTCGATCTATCAAAAGGGGTCCAAGATTTAGCACTAAAATCCAAAAGAATCGTATAAAGTTTCGACCTTTTTCAACAAATATTTTTTTTTAAAGAAACTGTAAAATGGATTCTAGACACAAACAGAGTAAATTGATAGCTTGTCTTAGGTTAGACGCAAACTAAGACAACTATTCGGATTTTGAAATGTAGCACAGAAAGAGAGATTTGGCACTTACAAAGCAATCGTCGTCAATGGTAAAAATATACTTCTTCTTGGCCATCAAGAAGCCAAAGCAGCGACACGCAGAGTCCTTGAAAGCGATGCAATTAGCATTAGGACCAAGAACCCGATTCACATCGTTCCTGTTGTAAAGCTCGTAGTCAAACCCATCTGGGACCTGAATACTCTTACTCGGATCTCCGTCCTGTACAATGATGAGATGATAAGGCTCGAAAAATGGTCTCCACATCTCTAAGAAGTCCAAGTTTCCCATGGTGGGAATCACAATATCAAGCTCATGTTTAAGTGGTGGGGTTGCTGGTTGAGCCATTGCTGGAGTGACTAATAGCGACGGTGTACACGGTGGCGGAGTGCGGTGGTGTCAAGCTCAGGTGGTGCCTAGCAGGTCCTCTTAAGCGAGTGGAAAGGTGATTAAGCAGTTAAGCAGAATGCTAATACTCTGCTTTAAGGGAAGTTAATTACAGTTTTAGCTTCTGGGCACATGGAGCTAGACCTTTACTCGCTGCACAAAATCAGGAGTTATGTTTCTTCTTTAATTTTTTTAAACATAATTTAAATAAAAGACAATGATTAGCTCAATGTTTTTTTATTTTAATGTTTTTTGAAACCGAAAAACTGCAATCGCTATCCTTTAAATACGCGTTAGGTAAATCTTCGAATTGACATAATAATCTGTAAATTTGGTCAATCGGATACTCCACGTTAGGCAAGTCTTATACGACAAACTCGATCGATAGAGTTTAAGTGGAAGCTAGCTTGCAGGCGTGTGCTGGTAAACTAGCTTACAAGCACGTCATTGAGAAAATGACCTCTCGGTTGCACAACTGGAAGGCGAAGCTTTTGAATAAGGCGGGGCGCCATACGCTGGTCCAATCTACTTTATCTACTATTCCCATTTACACCATGCAGACTGCTTGGTTACCTTCGGGGCTCTGCACTGAGATTGATCGCCTTTGCAGGAATTTTCTATGGCACTCGATCGACGCTCGTAAGGGGATCCATTTGCTTAATTGGGAGATGGTTTGCAGTGCTAAACGCTTTGGGGGGTTAGGTCTTCGTCTAGCTCGGGAAACCAATATTGCCTTACTTGGCAAACTTATTTGGTCTTTAGTCTCGCGGGATTCTAAGCCCTGGACCCGCTTGCTTGGCTCTAAATACTGCTCTGGCCCTCAGGTTCTTACTGGTCCTTCTTTTTCCAATGCCTCTCCTTGTTGGCGTGCTGTGCCGTATCTCAAGGATGGTTACAAATGGAGGGTTGGTACTGGTGAGCAGATCTCGCTTTGGTATGATCGGTGGGTTGGGGATCTGCCTCTCAGCTGTTGTCTACAGCATATTGATCCGCAGGAGGCGGGCTTGAGGGTCGCTGATATCCTCACGGCTTCCCGCACCTGGGACCTCCCTTGCTTACGTACCTCTCTCCCTCGTGAGGTTGCTGCCTGCCTTTCTGCTATCCCGCTTTCAGCCCAACCCATGCCCGATCTTCTTGTGTGGGGCGAGTCTTCGTCCGGAAAGTACTCGGCTAATTCTGGGCATGCTTTCATTTCCCGAGTGCCTTATCCTCCAGATGACAGGAAGAGTTGGGTCCGGCTATGGAAACTCCCTATTCCCCAAAAGTTTCAATTTTTCCTATGGTTGATTAACTGGAACCGTCTCCTCACTAACCTGCTTCGTTTTGAGCGAGGTATGGCTGCGTCCTCCATGTGTATGCACTGCCATCGTATGCCAGAAACTATTCTTCATGTGCTTCGGGATTGCATGTGGGCCCGCGCCTTTTGGGATCAT
>JAOTAX010000007.1:25936062-25950380 GCA_025629825.1 Erythroxylum guanchezii
GGTGTTTGAAATGTACTATAAATAGAAGGTTTGATGTAAGAGAGATATATATTTTTTATAAGAAGAATTCTCCTCTCTCAAATACTCTGAAATTTTGTTTCGGTTTTATAACAAACCTAATTTAATTTGGCTCTTCAGATCATTCTCGCACCAATCTCTCTGCTTCTCTTTTTTCAGTTCATTACATGAGATCAATGAGTCTCGAAGCCACTTGCCAAGTGATATTGATAGTAAAATCGCCACTTTCTTAGATAATACCGATGCTCCATTGGCTGAACACTGGAATAAGCAATACAAGTCATGGATGCTGAAGAGATAAATTGTCCAGAGCTGACAGGCCCAGGCGATGATTCAGAAACTGAAGAAATATCATATAGATCAGCTTTTTTGAAGAGAAAGTCAATGCTGGAGGATCGGCTAATTGGGATTGCTGAACAACCTCTAGTCAGCATTCTGGAGCAGAAGAGCGCACTGGGAAGGGTCCTTTGGCACACCAACTGCTAGTAAAATCTTAAGGGTACAGCCTCCGAAAGAGTATGATGATTTCCTTTCCTCATGTTCTGTGTCAGTGTATCCCATAAAATTTCCAGTCACGCCATCCTGCCTTGTCTTTTCAACGATCTCATTGACAACAAAGGAATGGAGCTCAATATTTGGTGATAATCACGTATACACTAAAGGGTTGTTCAATGGGCAGAGGGAAAAATTGAAAATTTTGTGCGATTGATGAAGGAGAATACGCTCTATTCAGAGACAGTTTCCGCTTTAGGTGTGGCGAGTAGTTGTGTTCTTGCCACCATATATTGAAGAAGGGTTAAAGTTGAACTTTAAACGGGCCAGAAGATTAATTCTCAATAGTCAATACGACTAGAAGTGTTAGAGTTGCACTTCAGGGTTTTCCCCTCCCACCTAAAAGAAGGTATTTTTTTTAACTAAGGCTTATTTGGTTCTATTTTTATTTTTTGGTTGTAGTTTTTATTTTTTGCTTTCAATTTTTTGTTTCTATTTTTTCAAATAAAAATCAAAACTTGTTTAGTTGTTAATATTAATGTAGTTATATTTTTATCTCAGGAACTTATTTATTGTGAAGACCTCTGGTTCAATTACATCCTCTTCTTGTGGAGGATCGTGAGGGAAATGATATCCTGCGAGTTTAAATTTCTTTATCTTCCCTATTCGCTAGTAGCAAAAAAATAATTAATGAAACATAATTAATTAGTTTAATTAGTTCTTATGTGATTAAGACGTTAACGAAAATGCTAATTTTAGGTTAGAAGTGAAAAAATTAAAAGTTTAAGTATTTATTTGTAACTTTTTAAAATTAAGTTATAATTATAAAATTAAGTAAGGTTTATGATCTTTTAAATTAACCCTAAAATTTAAATTAGTTAATTTTTTAATTCAATTTTTGATTCAATTGATTTTAATAATTTTTGTTTAAAAATTGATCATTATATTAATTAACCAATTAATTTTTATAAATTAAAATTAATTAACTTTTATTTAATAATATTTTTAATTAAAATTTATATTCTTTAATTAATTTTATAATAATATTAAATTATTTAGTTTTTTAAAAAATAATTTTCTTTTGATTGGAGGGCATCCCAAGTCTGAATGACTGTATCAAACAGTGGAATGACGTCCGTCCGCATCTGTCCTGTGGGGTACTTGCCATAATGGCATGCAGTAAAAAGAAATTGGTAGGAGTCTGGAATTAAATGGTTTATTGTCGACCAATCCACTGCAGCCCGAAGGTCTCAAGTTACCATACAAATTCGACTTGCATAAAGCTCGAATTGTTGTTCTTCCTCAGGCCCAGTTCCTGACACAGAACTAGCCTCCAAAACTCTGATATGGAAAACCGATTAATGGATTGAACAAGAATCAGGAATCTGACAATACTCAATCTTCCTCCAAATTGTTGGATTTTGCATCCATTAGGGCCTGTCCTGATGTTGCTTTTTCAGGATAAGGAATAGCATACAAGGATAAAGAGTTCAGGATTTGTCTGCTTAATAACAGCTTGCTTCTTATTACAAGAACAAACTCACATCCAGGACTGAAGAAACAAGAGTGATGAATTTCCTGATAAAGAGTTCAGGATTTGTCTGCTTAATAACAGCTTGCTTCTTATTACAAGAACAAACTCACATCCAGGACTGAAGAAACAAGAGTGATGAATTTCCTCTCCGAGGTTTCATGGTATTCAACTAAATCTGATGATAGTAGCCAATTGGTACCGATATAACTATTCAGTGATATTAGGAACAATCAGACTTAAGATACTAAACCAGAAAATCACTTGGCATCGCAAAACTCTTAATCAATAAACCCTCAGAAGTCAGAACTACTACATTAGCGCCCATGAACTCATTTAAAGGTGCAATCTTTTCAAGAAAATCAAGTTCAAGATAGGTTCTTTCAGGTTCAAGATAGGTTCTTTCTTTCTTCTTTCTTCTTTTCGTTTTTCCTGTTTTCAGATGATAATTTGTACTCTTGAAACTCAGATATTACCAGGACTCCTAGGACTCCATAGACGAGACTTCAATAGACCCATTACATCAGCTAAGAACTTCCTCACCAAACCCCCGTGTTTGGTGGCCGGAGCTTGTGCTCTAGCCACCTCCGTCTCGAGATTTTCCATCACATCATCGCCAACCTTGTGTTCTTCGTGTTCTACACAAAGCACCTCAATGTCTCCATTGCCAGCTTTCTCTTGCATAATCACATCACTTTCAACCTCAGTACTCGTCGATATTTCAGGTGTATTCTCAGGTTTTTCAACCGAGACATCGGTTTCAAAACGACCCGTAATCTCTTTGTCTTTCCTTCTGCATCGATTCTGCTTCTTTGGGAACTGTTTCTGCGCCAAAGGTTCTTCCAAAGAATCAAAAATCTTGTGAATGAGCTTACTATTAGGGGACAAACCCCACCTACGCCAAAAGACGCCGTAACAATCAAAACACCCACATTCAAAGAGTGCAACTATCTGCACCCGCTTGCTGATTGCAGTAGTTTTGTACATATTCTTGGGATGTTCGCTCAGAAGTGGAGAAGGGTTTATGTGAGACTTCGCTATCATATAAGCCAATACTTCCCGGTCTGGGTTAGGAAGAGACAAAGCCATAACAAGGATGGTCTCTGGTAGTTGCTTTAACACTGAGTCAGGATCTATACGTGAATAAGAAGAAGAAGAAGAAGACAAAGAAGGGTACACCTTGCCTTTTCTCTTAACCATCTTTATCCTGTTTCTTGTCAAAAAAAATATAAAGGAACACGCCTTCTCTGCAACTTTATTCTGAAGAAGATGCTCTGTTGTTGAGAGTCTCCAGTCCCAAGAAGAAAGGCTCGCCCTAGGGGCTAGCTAGAGGGAGCAATGGCTTTACAGAAAAACGAGAGCTTTGATTGAGTTGAGTTGGCTTTGGGGGAAAGAAAAGAGAGAGCTTTGAGGACTGACTGAGGAGGGTTCATTGGGATAGGGTTAGAGTCATTTTTGGCAGGTAACAGTAACACAGCAAAAACCAAAAAGTCTTGTCCTTGAGGGGTCGTATCGCATCAGGCCTTTATGCCTCCTGCATTTCACAGGCTGCATAGTTTTCTTTAAGGGTTCATTGACTATTAATTAGACAGTAAAATTCGTAAGGCCATTGTCAAAAGTTTAATTGAAATGTTTGAAATGAAAATGCTAATGTTTTAAAAACGAATGTTAAATTGATTAGATAGAAAAATTAAGATTTAAATTATTATAAAATTCAGTAATAATCGAATTTAAAACATAATTAAAAAATATTATTTTTAATTTAAAGTTTAATTAAAAAGAAATTTTAAATAAAAATTAATTAATTTGTTTAATTTATAAAAATTTATTAATTAATAAAAATTGATCGATTTTTAACAATAAGAATTATTAAAGTCAATCAAACCGTCGAAAAAAGGAGTTTAAGTTGATTGATTTCCTTATACTTGATGTAAAATTAAAAAGGTTTTAGGGTATGCTTAGTTGAGTGGGAGAAATGGTAATAAAAATTATAATAAATATAATAATGAATAGAAAATGAATTTGACTTTCATTCCTCGACAGAGGTATGCAGTATTGCTTCAAAAGGGAATATAAAAATAATAATCATCTTTTTCTATTCCTTGCTTGTTCCTTTCTTCTAGTACCAACTAACAAAACACCCTCTTAATTTGGACATTCAAATATAATTTTAATATTTGAGTTTGATTAAATTTAATTTTAATAATTTTAAATTAGTTCAAATTATTTAAAATTAACAAATTGAACTAAAATTTTAATTTCGTACTCAGCCTCTGTTTAGTTGGACTTATACTAGTAAAGTTTTTTCAGTAGAGCTTTTTTGTGTAGAGCTTTTATGAGAAATTTTTTTCTAAAAAACCAGTTGACTATTTGATTGTTATTTAAAAAATAGTGTTTTTGAAAGTGCTTCATACAGTAGACTGTTTGGCAACATAAAAATAAAAGGCACTTTTAATTTTAACTATATTTTATTTTATAATAAAAATTGTTTATGCATATAAATATTATTTAAAGTATATTAAATAATATACAAAGCACAATGTATTAATTATTATATAATTTAAAACCATATGAAACATAAATTAAAATATATCCAATTAAATCTTTTATATAGATTAAACCATAAGTAAACTAATATCAAAAATAAATATTAAAACATATAAAAAAGTCAAATAATATTATATAAATCTCAAAGTAAATTTATAAGTTGAGTAAATAGTTAAATACATAATAAACGGAAAGATGAGTTTCTGAATATTTGAAAATTATGTGTAAAATATAAGGACAAAAGAGACTAAAAATAGACTAATTGATTGATCTGAAAACTTTACCTGAAAAAACACTTTTTTTAGAAGCTTCAAATTTGAGCTTATTAAAAAGTTATATTTTAGATGTCAAAAAAGTCATATCTTTAAAAAGTACTTTTTTATTTTATAGCCAAACACCCGTTTTTCTTAAAAAAAGGTTTTTGTGAAAAAAAAAAGTGTTTATTAACCTTCCAAAAGTCCATCCAAACATGTAACATCTCACCCCAAATGGAAAAGGTAAAATAGTAATTTAGAAAGGGCCGAGAGTGTTTAGTATTGTGTTGCAATAGTTATGCATACCATTACACGTGAATAGCGAAATTTACATGAAAATGACTGTACATGCATGCATGATATTCCCGATATATGTGCTTAAATGTAAATTTTTGTGGAAAAATACGATTTTGTGCTTAGAAATTTATTTGGAGTGGAGCGTTATGTGTTTTACATTTTAGGGGAATTTTGGGAATTTTCTGAAAATTTTCGGAGAAAATTTTTGGACAAAAAAAAATCGCCAAGTGGCGGACTAATTTGGTTTCCAGTACCGAAAATTTCTGTCCAATGACACTGAATAATTGGGTATATTATTTTGGGACTGTAATCAGGGTCATTGGAATTGGATGATTTAGAAATTTCATTCATTGGGGTTCTTTCATGGATTTTTGTCTCTTTCTCTCATTAAATGCCAAATGGCATGGTGACTCATCCTAAACTCATTTAAACACATTCAATGCCGTGCTTCACCACTCATACACGACACTAACATTTATGAAAGCTAAATGAACATTTCCTCTTATTTTTCTCTCCATATTCGTATGTCTCCTCCTTCTTTTGTGGTTTTGATGTTTGCTCATTTTCTCCATCTCCTTCCACTTTGCTTTCTCCTCCATTAGCTCACTTAAAAAGGGGCTAGCATAAACTTGCTCTCTTGGGATGATGATGTCGTGGGTGTTGAGTGGAAGTTAGGGAGTTGTGCTAAGTTGGAAGATTGAGAAGATTTGAGGCTTAAAAAGAGGCACAATTAGAGCGTCGATCCACCGACGTTGCAGAGACTTCCCGGCATTAGCTTGGAAATTATAGGTGAGTAACCTAGACGGTTCTCTCAATTATTATATGTCTACTGTGGTAAATAATAGCGGAAATTGTGATTAAGTATGATTGTGGATTCCGGACAGATGGTCCGATGTATTGAGAGTTATGACATAGAAGTATTATCTGGTTGTGAATCTGTACATTACTTGTGATGATATGTGATAATTGCGAATCTGAAAATTTTACTTGCTTACAATGTGGTCAATTGGTGATACATGGGTTCATTGTGATATATGTACTGTTTAATTGGGAAATTGTGAACTACTTGTTTATGATGTGACACATTGCGATACGTGGATTAAGTGCGATATATGTACTGGTTACTTGGAACATATGCATTTCATACATGAATACATGAACAGATAATGACAGATGTGACCGGAGCAGTCATCGAGAGCTAAAAGCTCACTGTATTAGGGTCTCGAGCTCGAAGGGAAGTAGTGCATACCCAGAGAGCTCTCCTACCCCTAAGACGCGTTTAACGCTTAATGAGCCCTATATGGGACAGTTATCAATGTGCCCAAATTGGGACAGTTCAGGCGCTCGGTCACAACACTGTAATAAAATGGGAAAGTGTCACATATGCACTGCATACATATTTGATTGAATATTTTGAATGGGTGAAAGGCAAGAATGCCTTATACATTTGTGATTTGCTTGTATACGATCATGTGGTACTTCTGAATGTGGATTATGAAACAACTGTGTTATGCTTGAGTAGTGCACGTATTCATTTGGTTATGTATGTCTAATTGGACGAAATGTATAAATTGTTTATGCTCAAGTGAAATTTGTCTATGCTCAAGTGGAATGTACTCAAATATGCAACAATGTGAGTATATGTTATGTGACTTGATCCGTTACATGAGTTAGGTGAACCATCGATGATGGTTTCTCATTGAGTTTGCAAAATTCACCAAAAATTTGCAATTATTTTTTAGGCTCTGAAGAGCACCCCGTTAGATAAACGGGAGTATGCTTACTGCATACCAGTCAGAGATAGAGGTCGGGATCAGTTCACGTCAGCATTAGTGGCATTCTATTCTTGCAGCAATTTATATTTCCGCAATTCCTACACAATAGTGCTTTGTATTTCAGTGGGCTCCAATTGGCTTTTGACATTCCATTGATTGTAAAGTGTTCACTGAAAATGTTTATGAATAAAATTGGGCCACAGTATTTAGCCATTTAATATACCACAATCCATAACCAAATTGGGCCCAATTTGGTTATGGATTGTGGTATATTAAATGGCTAAATACTGTGGCCCAATTTTATTCATAAACATTTTCAGTGAACACTTTACAATCAATGGAATGTCAAAAGCCAATTGGAGCCCACTGAAATACAAAGCACTATTGTGTAGGAATTGCGGAAATATAAATTGCTGCAAGAATAGAATGCCACTAATGCTGACGTGAACTGATCCCGACCTCTATCTCTGACTGGTATGCAGTAAGCATACTCCCGTTTATCTAACGGGGTGCTCTTCAGAGCCTAAAAAATAATTGCAAATTTTTGGTGAATTTTGCAAACTCAATGAGAAACCATCATCGATGGTTCACCTAACTCATGTAACGGATCAAGTCACATAACATATACTCACATTGTTGCATATTTGAGTACATTCCACTTGAGCATAGACAAATTTCACTTGAGCATAAACAATTTATACATTTCGTCCAATTAGACATACATAACCAAATGAATACGTGCACTACTCAAGCATAACACAGTTGTTTCATAATCCACATTCAGAAGTACCACATGATCGTATACAAGCAAATCACAAATGTATAAGGCATTCTTGCCTTTCACCCATTCAAAATATTCAATCAAATATGTATGCAGTGCATATGTGACACTTTCCCATTTTATTACAGTGTTGTGACCGAGCGCCTGAACTGTCCCAATTTGGGCACATTGATAACTGTCCCATATAGGGCTCATTAAGCGTTAAACGCGTCTTAGGGGTAGGAGAGCTCTCTGGGTATGCACTACTTCCCTTCGAGCTCGAGACCCTAATACAGTGAGCTTTTAGCTCTCGATGACTGCTCCGGTCACATCTGTCATTATCTGTTCATGTATTCATGTATGAAATGCATATGTTCCAAGTAACCAGTACATATATCGCACTTAATCCACGTATCGCAATGTGTCACATCATAAACAAGTAGTTCACAATTTCCCAATTAAACAGTACATATATCACAATGAACCCATGTATCACCAATTGACCACATTGTAAGCAAGTAAAATTTTCAGATTCGCAATTATCACATATCATCACAAGTAATGTACAGATTCACAACCAGATAATACTTCTATGTCATAACTCTCAATACATCGGACCATCTGTCCGGAATCCACAATCATACTTAATCACAATTTCCGCTATTATTTACCACAGTAGACATATAATAATTGAGAGAACCGTCTAGGTTACTCACCTATAATTTCCAAGCTAATGCCGGGAAGTCTCTGCAACGTCGGTGGATCGACGCTCTAATTGTGCCTCTTTTTAAGCCTCAAATCTTCTCAATCTTCCAACTTAGCACAACTCCCTAACTTCCACTCAACACCCACGACATCATCATCCCAAGAGAGCAAGTTTATGCTAGCCCCTTTTTAAGTGAGCTAATGGAGGAGAAAGCAAAGTGGAAGGAGATGGAGAAAATGAGCAAACATCAAAACCACAAAAGAAGGAGGAGACATACGAATATGGAGAGAAAAATAAGAGGAAATGTTCATTTAGCTTTCATAAATGTTAGTGTCGTGTATGAGTGGTGAAGCACGGCATTGAATGTGTTTAAATGAGTTTAGGATGAGTCACCATGCCATTTGGCATTTAATGAGAGAAAGAGACAAAAATCCATGAAAGAACCCCAATGAATGAAATTTCTAAATCATCCAATTCCAATGACCCTGATTACAGTCCCAAAATAATATACCCAATTATTCAGTGTCATTGGACAGAAATTTTCGGTACTGGAAACCAAATTAGTCCGCCACTTGGCGATTTTTTTTTGTCCAAAAATTTTCTCCGAAAATTTTCAGAAAATTCCCAAAATTCCCCTAAAATGTAAAACACATAACGCTCCACTCCAAATAAATTTCTAAGCACAAAATCGTATTTTTCCACAAAAATTTACATTTAAGCACATATATCGGGAATATCATGCATGCATGTACAGTCATTTTCATGTAAATTTCGCTATTCACGTGTAATGGTATGCATAACTATTGCAACACAATACTAAACACTCTCGGCCCTTTCTAAATTACTATTTTACCTTTTCCATTTGGGGTGAGATGTTACATGTTTGGATGGACTTTTGGAAGGTTAATAAACACTTTTTTTTTTCACAAAAACCTTTTTTTAAGAAAAACGGGTGTTTGGCTATAAAATAAAAAAGTACTTTTTAAAGATATGACTTTTTTGACATCTAAAATATAACTTTTTAATAAGCTCAAATTTGAAGCTTCTAAAAAAAGTGTTTTTTCAGGTAAAGTTTTCAGATCAATCAATTAGTCTATTTTTAGTCTCTTTTGTCCTTATATTTTACACATAATTTTCAAATATTCAGAAACTCATCTTTCCGTTTATTATGTATTTAACTATTTACTCAACTTATAAATTTACTTTGAGATTTATATAATATTATTTGACTTTTTTATATGTTTTAATATTTATTTTTGATATTAGTTTACTTATGGTTTAATCTATATAAAAGATTTAATTGGATATATTTTAATTTATGTTTCATATGGTTTTAAATTATATAATAATTAATACATTGTGCTTTGTATATTATTTAATATACTTTAAATAATATTTATATGCATAAACAATTTTTATTATAAAATAAAATATAGTTAAAATTAAAAGTGCCTTTTATTTTTATGTTGCCAAACAGTCTACTGTATGAAGCACTTTCAAAAACACTATTTTTTAAATAACAATCAAATAGTCAACTGGTTTTTTAGAAAAAAATTTCTCATAAAAGCTCTACACAAAAAAGCTCTACTGAAAAAACTTTACTAGTATAAGTCCAACTAAACAGAGGCTGAGTACGAAATTAAAATTTTAGTTCAATTTGTTAATTTTAAATAATTTGAACTAATTTAAAATTATTAAAATTAAATTTAATCAAACTCAAATATTAAAATTATATTTGAATGTCCAAATTAAGAGGGTGTTTTGTTAGTTGGTACTAGAAGAAAGGAACAAGCAAGGAATAGAAAAAGATGATTATTATTTTTATATTCCCTTTTGAAGCAATACTGCATACCTCTGTCGAGGAATGAAAGTCAAATTCATTTTCTATTCATTATTATATTTATTATAATTTTTATTACCATTTCTCCCACTCAACTAAGCATACCCTAAAACCTTTTTAATTTTACATCAAGTATAAGGAAATCAATCAACTTAAACTCCTTTTTTCGACGGTTTGATTGACTTTAATAATTCTTATTGTTAAAAATCGATCAATTTTTATTAATTAATAAATTTTTATAAATTAAACAAATTAATTAATTTTTATTTAAAATTTCTTTTTAATTAAACTTTAAATTAAAAATAATATTTTTTAATTATGTTTTAAATTCGATTATTACTGAATTTTATAATAATTTAAATCTTAATTTTTCTATCTAATCAATTTAACATTCGTTTTTAAAACATTAGCATTTTCATTTCAAACATTTCAATTAAACTTTTGACAATGGCCTTACGAATTTTACTGTCTAATTAATAGTCAATGAACCCTTAAAGAAAACTATGCAGCCTGTGAAATGCAGGAGGCATAAAGGCCTGATGCGATACGACCCCTCAAGGACAAGACTTTTTGGTTTTTGCTGTGTTACTGTTACCTGCCAAAAATGACTCTAACCCTATCCCAATGAACCCTCCTCAGTCAGTCCTCAAAGCTCTCTCTTTTCTTTCCCCCAAAGCCAACTCAACTCAATCAAAGCTCTCGTTTTTCTGTAAAGCCATTGCTCCCTCTAGCTAGCCCCTAGGGCGAGCCTTTCTTCTTGGGACTGGAGACTCTCAACAACAGAGCATCTTCTTCAGAATAAAGTTGCAGAGAAGGCGTGTTCCTTTATATTTTTTTTGACAAGAAACAGGATAAAGATGGTTAAGAGAAAAGGCAAGGTGTACCCTTCTTTGTCTTCTTCTTCTTCTTCTTATTCACGTATAGATCCTGACTCAGTGTTAAAGCAACTACCAGAGACCATCCTTGTTATGGCTTTGTCTCTTCCTAACCCAGACCGGGAAGTATTGGCTTATATGATAGCGAAGTCTCACATAAACCCTTCTCCACTTCTGAGCGAACATCCCAAGAATATGTACAAAACTACTGCAATCAGCAAGCGGGTGCAGATAGTTGCACTCTTTGAATGTGGGTGTTTTGATTGTTACGGCGTCTTTTGGCGTAGGTGGGGTTTGTCCCCTAATAGTAAGCTCATTCACAAGATTTTTGATTCTTTGGAAGAACCTTTGGCGCAGAAACAGTTCCCAAAGAAGCAGAATCGATGCAGAAGGAAAGACAAAGAGATTACGGGTCGTTTTGAAACCGATGTCTCGGTTGAAAAACCTGAGAATACACCTGAAATATCGACGAGTACTGAGGTTGAAAGTGATGTGATTATGCAAGAGAAAGCTGGCAATGGAGACATTGAGGTGCTTTGTGTAGAACACGAAGAACACAAGGTTGGCGATGATGTGATGGAAAATCTCGAGACGGAGGTGGCTAGAGCACAAGCTCCGGCCACCAAACACGGGGGTTTGGTGAGGAAGTTCTTAGCTGATGTAATGGGTCTATTGAAGTCTCGTCTATGGAGTCCTAGGAGTCCTGGTAATATCTGAGTTTCAAGAGTACAAATTATCATCTGAAAACAGGAAAAACGAAAAGAAGAAAGAAGAAAGAAAGAACCTATCTTGAACCTGAAAGAACCTATCTTGAACTTGATTTTCTTGAAAAGATTGCACCTTTAAATGAGTTCATGGGCGCTAATGTAGTAGTTCTGACTTCTGAGGGTTTATTGATTAAGAGTTTTGCGATGCCAAGTGATTTTCTGGTTTAGTATCTTAAGTCTGATTGTTCCTAATATCACTGAATAGTTATATCGGTACCAATTGGCTACTATCATCAGATTTAGTTGAATACCATGAAACCTCGGAGAGGAAATTCATCACTCTTGTTTCTTCAGTCCTGGATGTGAGTTTGTTCTTGTAATAAGAAGCAAGCTGTTATTAAGCAGACAAATCCTGAACTCTTTATCAGGAAATTCATCACTCTTGTTTCTTCAGTCCTGGATGTGAGTTTGTTCTTGTAATAAGAAGCAAGCTGTTATTAAGCAGACAAATCCTGAACTCTTTATCCTTGTATGCTATTCCTTATCCTGAAAAAGCAACATCAGGACAGGCCCTAATGGATGCAAAATCCAACAATTTGGAGGAAGATTGAGTATTGTCAGATTCCTGATTCTTGTTCAATCCATTAATCGGTTTTCCATATCAGAGTTTTGGAGGCTAGTTCTGTGTCAGGAACTGGGCCTGAGGAAGAACAACAATTCGAGCTTTATGCAAGTCGAATTTGTATGGTAACTTGAGACCTTCGGGCTGCAGTGGATTGGTCGACAATAAACCATTTAATTCCAGACTCCTACCAATTTCTTTTTACTGCATGCCATTATGGCAAGTACCCCACAGGACAGATGCGGACGGACGTCATTCCACTGTTTGATACAGTCATTCAGACTTGGGATGCCCTCCAATCAAAAGAAAATTATTTTTTAAAAAACTAAATAATTTAATATTATTATAAAATTAATTAAAGAATATAAATTTTAATTAAAAATATTATTAAATAAAAGTTAATTAATTTTAATTTATAAAAATTAATTGGTTAATTAATATAATGATCAATTTTTAAACAAAAATTATTAAAATCAATTGAATCAAAAATTGAATTAAAAAATTAACTAATTTAAATTTTAGGGTTAATTTAAAAGATCATAAACCTTACTTAATTTTATAATTATAACTTAATTTTAAAAAGTTACAAATAAATACTTAAACTTTTAATTTTTTCACTTCTAACCTAAAATTAGCATTTTCGTTAACGTCTTAATCACATAAGAACTAATTAAACTAATTAATTATGTTTCATTAATTATTTTTTTGCTACTAGCGAATAGGGAAGATAAAGAAATTTAAACTCGCAGGATATCATTTCCCTCACGATCCTCCACAAGAAGAGGATGTAATTGAACCAGAGGTCTTCACAATAAATAAGTTCCTGAGATAAAAATATAACTACATTAATATTAACAACTAAACAAGTTTTGATTTTTATTTGAAAAAATAGAAACAAAAAATTGAAAGCAAAAAATAAAAACTACAACCAAAAAATAAAAATAGAACCAAATAAGCCTTAGTTAAAAAAAATACCTTCTTTTAGGTGGGAGGGGAAAACCCTGAAGTGCAACTCTAACACTTCTAGTCGTATTGACTATTGAGAATTAATCTTCTGGCCCGTTTAAAGTTCAACTTTAACCCTTCTTCAATATATGGTGGCAAGAACACAACTACTCGCCACACCTAAAGCGGAAACTGTCTCTGAATAGAGCGTATTCTCCTTCATCAATCGCACAAAATTTTCAATTTTTCCCTCTGCCCATTGAACAACCCTTTAGTGTATACGTGATTATCACCAAATATTGAGCTCCATTCCTTTGTTGTCAATGAGATCGTTGAAAAGACAAGGCAGGATGGCGTGACTGGAAATTTTATGGGATACACTGACACAGAACATGAGGAAAGGAAATCATCATACTCTTTCGGAGGCTGTACCCTTAAGATTTTACTAGCAGTTGGTGTGCCAAAGGACCCTTCCCAGTGCGCTCTTCTGCTCCAGAATGCTGACTAGAGGTTGTTCAGCAATCCCAATTAGCCGATCCTCCAGCATTGACTTTCTCTTCAAAAAAGCTGATCTATATGATATTTCTTCAGTTTCTGAATCATCGCCTGGGCCTGTCAGCTCTGGACAATTTATCTCTTCAGCATCCATGACTTGTATTGCTTATTCCAGTGTTCAGCCAATGGAGCATCGGTATTATCTAAGAAAGTGGCGATTTTACTATCAATATCACTTGGCAAGTGGCTTCGAGACTCATTGATCTCATGTAATGAACTGAAAAAAGAGAAGCAGAGAGATTGGTGCGAGAATGATCTGAAGAGCCAAATTAAATTAGGTTTGTTATAAAACCGAAACAAAATTTCAGAGTATTTGAGAGAGGAGAATTCTTCTTATAAAAAATATATATCTCTCTTACATCAAACCTTCTATTTATAGTACATTTCAAACACC